>KZ505852.1:240687-295266 GCA_002844005.1 Limosa lapponica baueri
ATTCTGTGATTCTGTGATTCTGTGAAATATGCAGGTCATTTCTACTATAAGCTATTTGGTAGCTAATGGAGAAACTGAAATTTATTTTGTTATCCTAGGTAGTCTTTACATCAAAACATGTAAAATGGAAAAAGTAATGTTTATTTAAATATAAATTAAAAAATAAAGACTTCAGTGTTAGAGAGGTACAATTTTGTCCTATTAGTATTTCAAATAATCCTGAAACAAACATTTTTCCTTAAACCTCAATTAACATTTTAACAGTATTGTTTGTAAACAGTAATACCATCACAAGGAACAAATTACTTCCATTTTAGGTTTGATCAACATGCAGAATTTAAAATTTTCTAAATGTGATGGAAGGGTCCATTCTAACAGAAAAAAAAAGATAGGATGGAAGGAAAAAGAAACAGGTTTTTAAACAGCATCTATGAGGAATGCTTGAAAAGAAACTAGAAAGAATTTTATACCTTTGGGGATGTAAAGGAACAAAGGTGGGAAAGGAAACATATTGGCAGGCACTCAAAGGAAAAAAAAGATCTAGAGAGCAGCAAGGTTCACCTCTAAAAAAGATTGTGTTTTCAGCCTGATTCTCTACACAGTTTGAAATGGAGTTCTTGACACTGAGCATTTTTTTAATCTTTTTTTTTTCTTTTTTAAATAAAAAATACCCAGGCAAAGCCTTTTGGAGTTTGGCTGTAAGTACTGAAAAATAGGCAGTTATACTAAAGCCCATGCAACAGTTGAACTGGAAATTCACAGTTGAAACAACGCATTCCATCTCCCTCATCCATTAAAGCTGCAGAAAGCATGGGAATGTTCATTTAGTGTCATTATTGCAGAAGTGACAGTGAAGCCAGAGTTTGAGTTTAGGATTTCGTGCAGACCAATCTCAAGGCCACATTTTTAGGCAAATATTTATCTGCTAGGAGTAGGACTGAGCCAAGCTCACTTTAAAACCCACGTTTCTGAGAAAAACATTCAATTTTTTTGCCACATTGTGCCCAAGTTCTTTGACTTCAAACCTGACATCTAGGGACAGACTTTTGATCCTCTGTCATTACTGCTCTGATATATACTGATATATATATACTGATTCTAAATTAATCACAGCCAAGTTAATTCCTAATGTAACTTCATTATCTTCTTGCAGTGTGGAAACTGTTTCACTGCCTTAAATTCATTGATACATTCATTTGCTCCTGAATTCAGAAGATGATATGATATTATCTACTGTACCTTTCTTCAGTTTGGAGACTAATTTACAAACCAGAAAATCTCTAAACTGAACTGTAGTTGTTAACATGTGATACTGGTTTTACATTGTCTGAGGGATTTATGGTTCTTTTCCAGTGATAATTACAATCACTCTAAAACTGTCCCTAAACAATACAGACTATAAGGACCCCTAGATCTGGACTTCTTGATTTAATAGGATTTAGATTTTGATATTAAGTTCATTTCTCCCTATGTTTTGTCTATATCACATATAGAATATATAGGTAATAATTCTAGAATCACTGAGAAGAGACTTATTTAGCTCTCCAGAAGGTATCAGTATGAATTTCCTCCTGACTAACACATGAAAGTTAGATACAACATGAGGATTGTAAGGACAGGATAAGTAAAACGGGAGTGAAAACTCTGTGAAGAAATTCCTTAGGAGAAAAGAATTGGATGTAGTATCTTCAACAGACTTGCAAGACAAAAACATTGCCATAGGCAAGCCTAAGACAGCAAAGCAATTCTATTTCATATTACCAGTGCATACAAAATCTTTAGAAAGCAGATTTCTTAGAGACAATTGGAAATGTTGGCAATGGTAACGGTCATCTAATACTACTCGTTGTGCTGAAACTAATTCAATAAGACCAGCATGGTGACAGTGAGCTGCATTCCCAACTGGTATCGATTTGCAGATGTTTCCTTGTGTCTGGCACTGTGACTGATAGCCGTATTGGCTCTTGAACGCTTACTTCTGCATGGCAGAGCCCAGGATTTCTCAGAATCACAAAGAGAGTCTAATGGAGTTCCTTCAGGCACCACCTCATGAGCTAGAGGCAACCCTGGCACTCTCACAACAGCAGGGAATGCTATCTGAGGACAGGTGAGAATTAGTGTGGCACCTCCTTCTGCAGCAGGCTCCAGTGTTTAGTGTTTAAGTTTTGAATTCTGTTAAGCTACAGGAAAGGCAAGACATGGCTTTAGTCACACTACATTAAAAAAAGCTCAAGTAGCTGTAGACTCCTTGAGCAGTTAAAGTGGCAGGTCCAACTGGGTCCTCTGCACAACTACAAGTCAAAACAGAAACAGAAAGACTTTTTACACTTGCTTACCTGAGAGCAGAGACAACTAATCTTGTTCCCATGTATCCTAGGGGTTGTACTGTTGGGACCATCCCCACAGGCCCTGGTTCCCCCTTTTTCCTGAAGGCTTTTCTCTCCCCACCTCAGGATGCACTCCCTAAAACATCTTTCAGTGAATCAGGCTCTTCAGATGATATGAGCAGATCTGTATTTCCCTACCAGCTAAAAGTAAATTGAAGAAAGTTGGCATAACTGCATCTAAATGTGTAAGTCCTTCTTGCCCTCTCTCTACTGCAAAGTGCACACACACAGAGGCACGAACATGCACACTCTCCATCAAGGCCATTTGTAGCCACCTCTCTAACCCTTCAGATATTTGTCTTCCTAGGATGGTGTTAGAAGATTGAAGTAAATGTGTCATTTCTGTTAGACACAGACTGGCAGGAGCTCTGTAATTGCACACTGCACACATAGTGCACTCACTCTGAAATGCAGGAAGCATGTAAAAGGGATTTTGTTTTCTCCTTGAATGAAAAATAGACTCATGCCTCAATATTTTTTGTCCTATGGACTTGGAAGGTGTGAGAAATATCTGCTATGTTAATTTAATTTCTTTGTCTGTGCTTAATTCAGACACTTCTAAAAATCCACTTTTTAAAAATATAACAATCCTGGAATATTTTCAGGAAAGGAAAATTTGAGTGCTTGGGGATTTTGTGTGCCTATGTTTGGAGTCACAAGGCATCGTACACCTTCAGGCCACATTCCTGCTCCCAAGTCACAATGTAAATTCTATAGATAGGCTCTCTATTTTATTCCTCCAGAAGAGAGAGGAAAAAAAAAAAGTGCAGGAAAACTAACCTGCTTTATCAGAACTTTCATTTAAAGGCATGAAAAACTACAAGTGACAGCTGTGCAGATTCAGTGAATGTGACATTTCTGAATTTCTTCAACTTGACAAGTAAACACCTTAAATCGGTAATGCTATATGCATAATACATGACCTGTATTTTGACATCCATCATCAAATGCTGACTTGAGAAAATACAGGTTTGTACGTCAAGGAATAGCACCCATAAAGAAGGGAGAAATTCAGGTCACAGGGTATTAGGAAAACTCTATTTCATTACAGAAGCTGAAACAAGCTAAGGCATCAGATTTAAGATCCATTTTCAGCTATGAAAAGATTCAATTCCTCTGCACAGAGCATTCATTTAGAAATGACATGCTTTCCTCACAGCCTCTTTTCATTTTCCTTTTCATATTCCATTTTCTCCTTCAGTCCCCAAACCTTGTTCCATTAACGCTCATAAAAATCGTAAAACAGGGCTGAAAGTTGTGATCTTCTTATAACCACAGTGTCTCCTTGTTCAACAAACAACCAAGGGAGCTATGGCTACAATTGCTTAACAGGAGCAACCTCTAGGCGTAAAATTCACATGGCCTGTGCAAGCCCGAGCACAGTCCCTGCGTGAGGAAACACAGTCACTGTGGGGGCTTCTGGAGAAGGGAATTCTCTTTGCCATCGGTTAGGAGAGGTAAGGTGCAGCACAATCATATCAGTTCCTGCAGCCACTGCATCTGATGCTAAATTGCTGTACTGGGTGAGTGACTGCATTTGCATCACTTGATTTTTGGGCAGTTTTTTTGTGTTTTGTTCTGGTGGTTTTTTGTGGGTTTTTTTCTTCACTCAAAAACTGTCTTTACCTCAACCCATGAGGTTTCTTTTTTCTCACTTTTCCCCTTCTGCTTCTCTCCCCCATCCCACTGAGGGAAAGTGAGCAAGAGACTAGGCAGGGACTTAGTTGCCAGCCAGGGTCAACCCACCACCACTGGCTATAGTGATAACCACCACGACATCAAATTGAGGAAACGGCTTGCCCTTCAACAGGAGGTAGCAAGCCCCTGTGCATCTCTGAAACAAGATGTTACCAAACAGTGAATTAAATATATCATGCTTCAGAGGAACATAGGCTCTGGACTCCTCATGCTTAAAATGAGCGAGGACTGGCAGTTGGGAGTTGCTGATTTCCTCCCTCTTTGGGAGGCAGTGACTCCTGTACCCTAACTCAGCTGCCTGCTCTGAAGGAGTTTGAGCCTATTGCATTTCTCTGCAGAAGGCAACTGGTTTAACATCTTGATTCTGTGCAAAGAAATATTTTCCAGCTCACTCTGGGACACTACTGCTCGCAAAAGTGGGTGAAACAACTAAAAAATTGCATTAGAGGCAAGATCTAATCATCTCTTTAAGATGTTCTCATCTTTGTGGAAGGAGAACCTCAAGGGAACTTCATCACCTCAGGGAGGCAAGCTCTTTTTCCCAAGACTTACTGGGGGTTACCAAGAGTTACTGAGCTGTCCTGCTCAGAGCTCAGCAGGGCCAGGTGGCTAAAAGCCCTCCTTGTCTCTTACAAAATCCCACTTACAAATTGATGAGCAATACCGGGCTTCTGTGAGACCTGTGACTCCTGAGCCAGGCTGAGACATGTTCCTCTCAAACACTCAGGGGGACACTAACTGTGGCTCAGCAGTAACACACAGGTATTCTGGGAGCCACAATAGCACCATGATGAAGTTCAAAATTAAGGAATGCTGGCATGGCTTAACAGTGACTTCTGCCCACTGAAAGCACCAGCAATAATTATAGTTTGCCCTGCTTATGTGTTGTTTGGAGCAACTGGCCTGATGGCCAAGTGATCTGCCAATTGTGCTGGCCACAAATCACTGGGTTTTATTCCCATGCAGTTCACTGGGCTGAGTAATGTCCCATGAAATGAAGGAAGGTTTGCTCTACATAGCAGTAAATATATCCTTTTAGTTTGCTGAGGGGCCAGGTAAAGGTTTACTGGGGTTTTAATGTAGAAACAAATTTGGCTCTTGGATGTGCACTGCTTCTGTTCCACTGACTTCACTGAGACCCAGATAGGCATATTCTCAAACCAGAATTTTATGTAATATTTATGAAGTATCTTCTGTTCCAAAAGATTATAACGGATCCTTTATGATCCTCTTCCTCTTTCCCCCTGCCCCTTCTTCTTTGCCTCCCTTTCCTTTCAAAGATGTATGTTTTACTAAACTGGAACTCTATGCAGGCAGAACACAGTCTCCCAAACTGAAAATCCACTTGGCAGACCTAAAGGTTGTGGCCTTGTCATTAAAGTGCCATGTAAATTGATAGCGTCCTTTAAATAATGCTATTCTAGGGAAAGGTGCCATGGGATTCGCTGGGTAATGTATGCACTAAAGCCCTCAAAATATAATTTTAAAAGCATACATACTATTAACTACCTCTGGCTCATCTAAGAAGCATGAAACAACAATCATATTTTGAGCATATATGAATAACACAGGTGGTGAAATGTCAAACACACCCCCAACAAGTTATCATGCAGAATTATGGGATAAGGATTTTCATTAAGCAGAGCCAGATGAAATAATTCTCTTACAAAAGGACCTCACAGCTATATTCCTTTGCTACTGTTTGCTGACAATGTCCATTAATATTCCAGTGAATTCAATTGAATGATAGACTATACCTGTTATTCTCCAAAGTGCAGCCGCTTGGGTATACCTGGAAAGTTCAGCAGCAGTCATGCAGCTAAAGAGCTGCTGACATTCATGGGAATCTGTTACAGCCATTCAATTTAGAAACAATTCTAGCTTCAATGTCCCATGTGGTCTGAGACAGAAAGTAGTAGTTTGGCCTCAGAACCTGGAAATCCTAAATTCTGATTTCAATTCTGACTTTTACTGTAATTTGTGCCTGAAAATCTAATAAACTCTTGGAGATTATCTCTAAAGCTCTGGATAAGGAGAGCAATGTGGGAGAGCAGATGTGACTCCATAGGCCCCTAGCTCTCTTAGAGACTGCAGCATCTTCAGAGATGCTCTGGGCCCAAGCATAGACCAAGCTAAATCTACAGAGAGTGGAGGGCGAAAAAGGATAGCTTTCTCAATTGTAACAACCCTCCAATGCTCTGGGACTGGAACAACCCCGGGAGCACCAAATGCTGAGAGATGCTGTTAAAGAGAACAAGCTGCCATCTTCCTCCCAAGGAAGTGCTCCTCTCTAACATCCGTTCATTCCCATACTGTTGAATTACAGCAGCTTATAGTGAAAACGTCCAAATCAAAGCTCTGATGAAAGCATAGTGCAATCAATGGTAGCTTCTGCTCCCCAAAGTGCAAGAACCGTCCCTGGGGGGGTTAGTGGCCCCATGTATTGAAAGTGTAAAGGATTTATAGGTCTAGTGGTTCTTGTGCTGCTCCAGTGAGGCAGGATTAAGCTGTAATAAAAAAGATCAAAAGAAGGACTGGTGTTTCATCATCTTGAGGTCTAGCACTGAATGATACCACATTGTTTCCGTTTTCAGTTGTGAACAGCACAATATGTTAGAAATAGCATTACATTTTAAGCATAGTGCAGAATCGTGTATAACTTAGAGGGGTTTATTCACAGGTACTTATACAAGTCTTTCCCCAGTGTAAGTGTTTCCTGGTTTAAGGTACCACAATAAAGTTTCATTTTGAGTTTCACTATCAAACACACACAAAAAATCAAGATGAAGGCCACCTTAAACCGCCGCTTTTTTTTTTCCCCCCAAAATCTCATGTGGTAATTACCCAAACCATAGCTCTGCTGTGCTTACGCAACCCAAAGCTACCAAAACAAATGGGCTTTCTTTACTGCTGCTTTGCAGAGCACAGCCTTGACTCTCTCTCCTTGCTGTTTTTCTCACTTTAAGTGAGATAATAGGTAGTTGTAGCCGTAGCACTTCCATCATGTCTGCTAGAATGGAAGCTTTATTTCTCTGTAGAGTAAATATTCCTGGCCGGTATTAGTCTGACAAGAGCTTCTCACTCTCAGTGGGATCAAGAACAATTTTACTGAATTTATTTTTATATTTGGTAAAGGGAAAACAAAATTAAATTTCATTTTTTGAGTCTTCCTCCTTATTTTTTTAAGTGCTAGAGCAATTTTGTAAAGCTCTAAGCAAATTTTTGCCTAGGTTACTGATTTCTTTTGCCTGACATCCTATTTGGGGTGGGTTTTTTCAGCTAATAAAGCCAAGGTTGAACTGGAACTCCTGTTATGCAATGCAGCCATTTCGTTTTATACACATCTGTCTTGGGAACACAAAATGTACTCCAGGAGTACATCAGCAACTTCTTATTCAATCTCTAGTGCATAAGCAAACAATGCCGAAAGTGTGAAACTTAGGAACTTAATTTCTTATTTTTCAAAGCACTGTATGGCACAGGGAAGACTAAATCACAGAAACCTATGAGGGCCATGAAGACAGGCATAATGGTTACAGCCAAGCAAACCAAGATAATTGCGTGGAGCTTTTAGGCTATCAAGAAGGGAAATTAAATATTAAACTGAGACACTCTGCAGGTCCTCCACTGTGCAACAAGAAGGGACAGGCCATCAGGAATTTATTGCCTGACAGTTAGCACCATCTTGTAGCTGTCTTTAAGCATCTATTTTCTAGGCCATCTCCAGAAACAAAAGAATGAAATTGAAAACACCTAGGACAACCACAATACAAGACAAAGGACTTCTAGAATGCTGAGGACAAGTTTCCAAACTACTTCACAGTTACCCTATTGCTCGGGATGTGTCATAGTAATTTTATGCTATCTTTTTACAAAATGGTCAGAGAATATTTTAACTCCTTCCAATACACTATGTGCCTTGGATTTGTTAAATCCTTGTTTTGTTTTTTAATTGTAATGTCATCTTTGGTTTTCCCCGTTTCCCCGTTTCATCTACTTTTTCCCCGTTTTCTCTGTTGTCATGAACCTGCTTTTCTAAAATCTGCTCCTGTTGGCAAAGAATTTAGTTTTGTTACATTGATCTCTTGGAAATTTATCTTTCAGTGGCAAGTGACCATTCATTCTGGTGGACTGTACCTCTAGGTATAGCACCTACTCCTAATAATACTGTCCAGATGCTAGAGAGTAGTTTGGCTAATTCTCACAGACTTTTTTTTTCTTTTCTTTTTCTTATTTTGTTCAGAAAGAACCACAAGGACTATACAAATATTTGGATAGAGAGAGAAGAAACAGTAACAGGTGTTCATTCAGCAATTATTATGGAATACACTTTAATTCATAATAACATCAAGAATTATAGTTCTTGTGGTTTTTAGCCACTTTCATTGAAAACTTAATTTTTGAGTTGTCCCTACTCCCTATTTACCATTTAATAGATTTCTACACTATGTAAATCTAGGGCACAAAGTTCGTAGCATCTAAGTGTAGCACATGTTTGCAGCTAAAAGAATTTAGTAGAAAATGATGCCAAATTCTTTTCAGTTTAATCATTAATCAACCTTGCATATTTAGACCTCAGGCAAAAATAAATAAATATGCTGAATAAAACTTATCAAATAAATTAAGCTATATTACCTAGTTTGGAGAGACAGGTATTCAATAACTACAAATAAAATGGAAAGCTCACCGTTAAAAATGATATATTGGCATGTTAAGCGAGACACTACATTATGTCATTATATCCTACATTCTATCAAATAAAGTAAATTTTTCCTTAGTGAAAAAGGAAGAGCAAAGCCACATGTTATAGCAAGCAATCAATAAAAATATTTTGATAAATAAAATTAGCAATGCTGTCCAACACATGATTGGCAACTACTGAAACATAAATTAAACAAATTTCCCATTGCTGCTTATGGGAAAATTATGTAGATTAGAATTTGATTAGGTTTATATCATGAGACTCAATTTGGACTTTTAATCTATTAAGCTCCAATAAATGAGGCATCTGAATAGCTCCCCTGAGCAGCAACAGTAATAACCACAGCAGTCATTTTTTGCAATATGTATTCCAACAATTTCTTTAGCAGATGATTCCACATCTTTAAGTACAATTACTTTGTAACTTCTACAAAAATTTCAGGTGTATGAAGTGAGGAAATGGATCCATACAAAATGCTTAAACAGACATTTAGTGATAATCAACATCTGTCACTCTGTTTTAGCAATATTGTTTTTCCATCAACTTAGACTTACTTACAGCCGACTTCATGGTCTGTGTGGGCTAAATAGTGCCAGCAGAATTGTAAATTACTCAAGCTGGAACTGAGCTGGAAACCTATGGTAAAATGTCATTACATTCTCTATAGGCTGGGTCAAAACCAAAATCCCACATTCAAGGCTGTCTTGGGGATCAAAGATTTAACTGTGAGGGATAAAGCCTCATTTTATCAAAGAAATCTGAACTTGATTCCCAGAGCTGAGCTCTGAGACAGATTGGATTCAGAACAAGACCACCTCTAATTTATCTGGCAGGTGTGCTCCATAGGCCTCCTGCACATTTCCTGCAGTCTAATCTTTTTACAAGTATCCAAAAGCTCTTCTCCCGTCTTACTCCATATTGTAAAAAAGAAACTCTTGGCAAAGTCTGCCGACTAGAGAGCATATTGTGCCCATGTCTAATCCTGCCAGATTTCACCAAATCCTGTCACAGCTTTTTAGTGGACAGGTTGTCATAAAAGCACGTAGTCAAGTGACTCTATGCAGGTGATTCCCAAAGATTAAATTTGGAGTTTAAGAACTTCACTGTTCGATTAAATGCTCAGCATAAAGTTATGTGCATTTTGTGTTCATGTGAGAATATGTTTTTTAAAGAGAGGCTTAAGAGAATTTCCTTCTGGCATTCATGCTTTCAGCACACCACTACAAAATTTCTCCACAAGCCAAAATTTTTTACCAGAACTCCAAATTGAACATCATAAATAGGGAAAAAAGTCAGTGTCATGCTCTTTGTCTTCAGTAATACACACAACTTCAGAATATACATCTGTTAAAGACATCTCAGTAGATATCATGTATGAAAATGAATATCAAGTTGTTTTGCACTACGCCAGTCTGCATAACAGTAACTCGACCAACTTCTCCATAGAAAGCCCAACAAATCACTTGCACCCAAGTGCAGCTACCACTGTGGGGAATGATAATCACCCAAGGAGTATTTGTATACTTCTTTAAATAAAACCCTCCTGATCCAAACAGGCAGCTTACTACATCCCTGCTGCAGTTTAATCTGAATCTTGCACATAACAAATGGTGCTCTTTTGAAACAGGAATAAGGAAACACCATCCAAGGGTTTGGAGTATATTTTCAAAATTGAATGTTTCAAAGCCAACTGGGCAAGTCCTTAGGCTTGCTAGAGGTTAGGAATGAAGGCTCTGATGTCCTGAAAATGAGCTTTGGGGAATCATCAGGGCAATTTGTTGCCTTTGGGAGACCTACATAGAAGATACGTCCAGACAGACAGAATTTACATTGCCACTCAAGAACTGAATTGAAGAGTTAATAATAATCAAATTCTCAAATGTTGAGAAACCTGGGAGACACAAAGATAAGGTTGCACTTCTTGAGCAAGTAAGCGGAATCACTTCCCTCTCCTGCAAGGAGAGTATTTTGGAATGTGTATCACAAGATACTTTGCATAAGCACTTCCCTACCTGACAAACTTTCCATTGCTTATCAAAGGATTGCTCCTGCTTTGACTCACATGAGGAAAGTCCTATGAAGAAATGAGTCAAGAGAGTACTAGTCTTGGAGGAAAAGTTCAGGAAAGCACTGCTGTCCCCTGTCTCCCTTCACTAATCAGCAAGGCAGAGCAGAGAGCTCTTCAATCCCCAGTCCATCCTCTCATGAACACCTGGAAGGAAACACTATAGGTCCTTTCCACATTTCCAGCTATCAACTTGGTCTCTACTGTTACACAAGAAAAAAGATGAGGATGTTTTTTCCCTTTCATGAATTTTAGGTCTCACACCAGGATCATGAACACCTAATAATGAAATTCAAAAACAAAAAAAAAGCCTGCAACTTTCATTAGTTTTTAGGAAAATTACTATAGGTGCTAGACACTAAAAATAAACAAGAGGAGCTGAGAATGGAAACATTACTTTACATGCCACGTGTCTGGCTAAGAAAATGTCGTAAATAAGACTTCAAATCTGTGTTTAAAAGCTCAATGAATTTCATACATCAAGGATCCTGTTCCAAGATTGTGTGGTAAAATCCCTTTTTTATGAACTCTAAAGAAGATCTGGTAACAAGGGGCAGGCAATGAAATCAACTAGGATATAACAGAGTATCTGAGATTTAGCTATTTGCTTAGCCTCATTTATTAAACTGGAAACAGCAAGGTTGCTAAATTGCAGTTGTATGGAAAAAATCATTTTGATATTTGTCCTCTAAGAAAGAGCTCACCAAAATGCTATTTTAAGCAGCTTGTCAAACATTGATTTCAATCCATGGCAGGTTAGCTAAATCAATTCAATAGGGACTTTTTTATATAGCTGAACTTATTTCTGAAAAGTTTGAAGTTACTGTTCTAGGAAGACATCTTCTTCATACATGAAAAGTTGGAATGGCAACAATTCACAAATTATTGAGGATTTACAAAAGATATAGTTTCTAAAATACACAGCTTAATATGCTAAACAAAATGGTTCAAGTAACTTTTTTAAATTTAATTTTGGTTACAGCATAAACTGTTTTTGAGCAAGCTCACACTAATGGAACATTTGTTCTTAAGAATATCTCCTATAACAGTGGCATTATTAATCCAATCCATCTGTCCTCAAACAAACAACAATTCCACCAACATTTTCTCAGTCCCCACATGACACTGTCTGACTTCAGTGAAATCTCTCTTCTTTGTTTTTAGAGGAGGAGTCATTTCAAAAATGTCTAGATATCTTTGCCCTCACTTGGAGAATCATTGTGAGTCACAGAACAAGCAGACTGACATGAGCTTGGCAGAAATAGGAAATTCTATGAGGACATCCAATCACATTTTAATCCTGCCTATGCATTTAAGCAAAAACTCTGTAAAGTCAAACTTACCGAAAATACATATGCTGTTACACTGTAGAGATACTTTGCCTCTCACTATTAACTAGTAATCATGCTCAAAAATCATAATGAAGGGTCCAACCTCAATCATACTTTCATACAATCTACTTTAAAGCTCTAAGGAAAGTTTGCAAAAGATTCCCATGGCATTATAGAAATTTTATATAATTTTAATCTTGTATCCAAATAAGTCAATACAAAAACTCCACATAACCACAATCTTATTGGGGTTTGTTGAATAAAATTAAATCACAATAATTAGTCAAGAACAAAGTTTATCTTTTTTCCTTCAGTAAAAATTCATACCATACCATCTGCAAAATTAATAGATTTACTTTTTCAGGTTTGGTTTGTTCAGATGTTAAAAAGAAAAGCTGCAAAAATAAATTATTGGGAGCATAGCAGTATTGGTTCTTAAATGTAGGCAGTGCCCCAGTTCAGCCTGCATATCCAACTCTGCAGATGTTGAGAGGTTTGGAAGGTTCTTGATAACCAGAAGGTGCCAAGAATTTAGAGACTGCCTATTATAGAAAGTCTGTGCTACCCCAAATTTAACCATATCAAGCTTAAAAATTAACAGGTCTGTCTTGATAAAAGAATGTCAACTATTTTGTAAAAAGTTCCTCAACAGCTTCCTAAAGCTGTTGAAGTTCTGCAACTCATTAGCAGGTGTTAGATTTTGCTGTTCTACAATGGACATCACAGACTAGGATTTAACGGGAAAGAACAAAGAACCCAAATCTAGCTTTCTCTTGTAACACCATTAGACTGGCGGAATCTGCTGGACATCGATGCTTTGTATCTCTTCCACACTAAAGCAAAAACAGTGACATTGATCTCTGAATTCTTGTATGTCCTTTAAAAAAAACCCAACCTTTACGCATATAAATAACCATTTATTAAACAAACAATATGTACTGAAGCAAAGAAAGATACAAGAATTACGCTCATGAGGCTGCTTGCTATGGTATATAACTTTCAAACTATCTTGTAATCCTGTAATATATTATCTATATGTTCCATTTTCTTGAAGTTATCTTCATAATCAAGATGTTATCACAAGTATCATGGGCATTGGAACTATTTTTAATTTTCATTTAAAGAGCAATTAAAGAAAGACAATGGATACACAAGATAATAAAGTAAGCGATTAGCAGCATGCAAATGACATAGGCTTAATGATAATACCCTGTTCTATTCTCCAAAGGGCCTGTCGAGAGAAACCCTTCCTACATGTGGTTGTGTAGCTAATGTGCCTCAGCCTACAATTACAACATTGCTGACACCATTAACCACTGAAACAACATCACTTCATGAAATCCTTGTTGTATCATTAAAATGCAAAGGGTCAGGTAATTTACCAGCATTGTGTGTCTATTTTTGTTGTGGGTAATTAGGAAGCATTACCCAGCATGGACTCCTACTGGGAAAAAGAGAAACTGTGAAATATTAAAAAGAATTTTTTTTTAATTTGATGGGAATTTGACAGATTCAAAATTACAATGCTAATACACCTTTGTATTCAAGGAGCCATGAAATACAGACCTTTTATACATTTAACATCAAAAGACTTTATGGTTGGTTATTTTAGAAACTAAACTTCAACTTTTAGGAAAGCTACTCTTGTATAATTGGATCTAGATATGTATCTCCTTCTGGGATATGTATCCTCCCTCAAGGACTTTTAAAAAATAGAGACAGAGAAGCAAAACACCTTACAGTTTCTTAAAGACTTTAAAAACAAAGAGTTTCTTCAAAAATACTTTTTTTTTTTTTTAAGTTAAAACACAGAGATTGGTGTAGTACATTCTAATACCCATGTTCCTTTTCTTCTTGCTAATTGAAGTCCCACATCATCATTCAGAGCAACCTTGATAACGTTCACTATTGGCTCACATCTTGTCAGGGAGCAGAATGGTCCCTTATTCTTTAAATGGAAGTTTTGGAACATAAAACACATTCCAATAAAAGTGAACAGAAAATTATGAATTCATTAAACTACTTTGGTATCTTGTGCTATATATAATATTTATATTCCAACTACTGTAAAATATGCTTTAATATCTTTAGGCAACTATAAGGACTTAAATATTTATAAAATGGCTAAAGATAAAGTATAGCTCTCTTATTCCTACATACAGATGATGTAAGGCATGCAATCAAAGACAATAACACTTTCAACCCATTTGTCATCTTAAAGGAGCCTTTCAACTTCAGATCCCTGGTGTGCAATCTACATAAGAGTTGTTGCCTACATAGGCAACTCCAGAGGAGTTTGCTCCTTAAAAACTACCAAGAGTGCTATACTTCACATAAAACAGGGTTTTCTGAAAATGGAGACAAAACTATAAATTTGCAGGCAAAACAGCTCCAAGTGGGGCTTCAAAATACTGCTGTATTTATCTCTGGGACATCTGGGAACAGGAAGCATTTTGATTTAATATTTCATAACATAGAGGCAATTGCTTCCTTGCCTGGTGTATAATTAATGCTCATAAAAAGAGCAGGGTTTTTTTATTCCTCAGCATCAGAAATGCACAAAATAGTACACCTTCATAATAGGGGGTTGCTTTCAAGATGTTGAACAGCAAATAATAATAAAATAGAGTCACCATGAATTTATAACAGTCTTGGGATGGTTAAATATATTTATAGTTTAAGTGTGAAATCATGTGCTTGATGTACTGTACTATCTACCTCCTTTGCCCAGTTTTATCTTTCTCTTGCTGAAGCAGAAGTTGTCTTGAAAGCACAGGAGACAGAGGCAATTGTGGAAGCTTGAAGGTGTTTGGGCTAGGACCTTGCAGCATTGCTCAAATACAGGGAAATTGTGTCAAAGAAGCATGTCTCTCCAGCCGTCCCCCAAAACATTTTTAGTTTATAAGCAACAGAATTGAAAACCTCTTAATTGTTTTTCTCTCTTCCTAGGAAAACTTTGAGAGAGACAGGAAACTGCTCTCCGTGTGTGTAAGTTCTGGCAGCTAATGTTAGCGTCCAGCTGCAAGGAAAATACAAGAACTGCAAACCATATTGGGTGGGACCTTTTCTCTGAAGGGTTCCTTGTGAAGGTTGGAAGGCTAGCGAGGTCCTTTCCGACAGAAGGGAATGACTCCTGACATAGACGCCTTCTATGGCACAGGAGACACAGTCAAGTGAATAGCCTCTCTCCCACCCAGCCTCTTCAGTTTATTTAAATCGAAATCTTGCAAAGACTTGCACATAATCTAACTTTACACAGGTGGATAGTTTCACTGAAGTCAGAGAGATTTATTAACCTGTGTAACATTGAGTACATAACTTAAGTTTTGGAACAAGCAAGGCATCAGATTGTAAACTTGCCAGGGCAAAGGCCATATTTTATTCTTGTATATATCAGGACTATGACAACAAGCTCTTAATCCCATCTAGAGTTCCAGTGTGCTACCATAAAATAAATAACAGCTATCAGCTGATCCATCTGGTTCAGCAGGATAAGAAATTATGTGCATGTTGCAAAAAGGTAGTACTGAGTTATTTATCACAGTGACCTAATCTTCAAAAATTGGAGGGTTTTGTGAGCAAATGGTGATGTGGGACATGTGCTGGGAAGTTAGAATACCCTTATCTCATTTTTCAGGTATTAACTTCATTACTCAGGATGGTCAGCCTTTGTTTGGAAAAATGATAATGAAACTGAACTACAACAAACATTTCAAAATTCAATTATTCAAACAATAACCAACCAAGTACAAAATTTTGTTAATTGGGTTATTATTTTTGTCATTTACAACAACTGATGCTAGCAAAATACAAGGAGCATTCAGAAACACACAGCATAAAAACATCCTTAATCAGGTGTAACCCCCACACTAAACTATCAGCCCTGACAAATCAATAACCCTGATGTAAATGCAAAATACTTGCCATTTTTGCAAATGTGACTTGTAGGAGTGATATTGTCTAGTAGAAAATTTTTTAAAACATCTATGTGATTTAGGAAATTATGAGCTATCTTGAAGTATAACAAGCATACTGGAACCTAAATTACATTGATTTGCAAAGACACATAGGAATCTAAGTGTTTAAAATATTAAAAATAGTGTCATAGCTCACTTAGACACTTAGAAAAATTACCCTAAATCTTTCACTTTTAGCCAGCACTATTCATTTATTTATTTTTAATATGATATCTACATTTAATATTCTACATTTACTTATATGTTTTCCTAAGGAGGTTAAATAACTCCTTAAACTCTGAAATTATTTAGTTGGCTTAAGTAGAGTTTTATTTTCTGTATTTGAAAGTAAGGGAAAAACAGGGAACAGTGCTGGGCTTGCCACAGAACACTGAATTCCATAACAGCCTAAAAAGTAACTGCATCTATGACTATCATACCCTATATTCTGAAATCTTCACTGAAAAACTCTATCTTATGACTATAAAATAAGAGCAATAAGATGCAACATTCACCACAAAGCCCTCTCTCAGGAATAAAATTAGTGTTTTGAACTTATAACAAACATCTGTAACAGCACCACAATACAGTTATCTCTGAAAGTGATACAAAACCTTTGCTAACCAAGAATTTCAGGCAGTATTTATCCTTTCCCCTTGTTTAAGAATTTTCTCTCATTTCCAATCCTGATAATATTATTGTTGTTCTCTCTCTTTTGTTAACATTTCAGAGATAAAACAATCAAGAATTATTGATTGGTAGAGGTGAAAAAGAATATATTACCTGTCAATATATTACTTTGCAGGAGATCATGAGACTAAGTCCATCAAAAATGGCAATAATTTAAAAATTAATCTACATTGTGAAATGAATCTAATGAAACTCAGTGGCTAACTGTTTTTTGTCCTTTTCATAAAAGTTTAAGCCAGCTTCAACAAAAAAATGATGATGAAACCACAAGTGATTTTTAAAGTAACTGGATCAAATGAAACTAAATTTGTAAAAGGTTATTTCAGCTTGTGTAATCTGTTACACTTGAAAGTCAGTGTGTAAAATTCTGAGTATGTTTACTTGATTTTATAGGATTTTCCCCAGAAGAATCCTGCCATGATGCATGAGATGTATTACCCAGGAGTTCATCCCCTCTTTATTTTTTTCTCTTTATTCTTTCTTGTTGGAGGATCTATTACAAGAACTGTAAATGGAGGCCTTAAAAAGATCTCTCAAGTGTTGAAATAGTGTTCCTAGGGAAAATTCTCATAAGTTGAAGTCATTCAGAAAACAGCTGCAGTTGTTACTATGCTGGAATACATCTACCCTGCTGTACTGTGATCAGTCTTGTAATGTCCATAGAAAAAATGTTACTATACAGCCTCCCCTTTCTGTACTTTAGACCTGCTTGGAGCCATAAGATCGCTTTTCTTTATTGTTTAGTAAGTGTTTTTTAATGAAATGTACTGCTCTTATTATATAGGGCTCAAAATAAGATCTAGATCACTATCCAATAAAAGAAAATTATTGAGTTGGATATCTAAAGTTACTACCCAGAGGCTACTCTGGTACAGTATTTATAAATCTCTAAACAGTTAAGTATAATTGTCTTTCTGGTTTTTGGGAAGAAAGCCAAATAGCAGTTTTAGTTACAACCGAAGAAAAATATTTTGTATTGGGCCCCGTTCATCTGGTGGGTAAAACAACAAGTAAAATTCCTACAATGTAAGGCTTGAAAGAAAATGCAAGAAACATGAAAAACTAAATGGGAACAAGTCAATAGATGCTACTTGAAGAAGAAAGGAGAGAAAGGTCAACAGAATGAGGGAAAGGAGAAACACTGGAGCTGTTCCGACACAACTGCCAAGGCAAAGCCAATCCCAGACTCAATCTTCCTGGATACTTTGGAAGGGAGCACAAATGCTTAATATAGATCTAATATTCGTGGGTCTTCCCTCCAAAATACTTCTTGATAAAATAATCTCACCTTATATTTGAGGAGACAGAATGAGAATCAGGAAGGGTCAAGGCACAATAAAAAAAAATATCCAGTACATGAGGATGACTTTTTTCTCCATCACAGACACACCTCTTTACCAACCTTTCTAGGAAGACAACCAGTCAACATCTATAAGAGGAACTGCAAGATAAAACCAGGACTTCCCTTGTCACAAATAACCACCTGACTGAGTTTATGAGTTATTTTGTAAAGAGGTGTGCCAAGCTCCGACTTTACAGTATTTTGTCTCTCAGAAGCTGAGAGACCTCAATGAAAGTGATAGCTTGATGCAGCTTCAGTGGGATACACTTTGGCCTTTCTGTCCTTGGAATCTAGGTCTCCCAAAGGCAGCAAACTGCCCTGATGATTACCAAAAACTCATTTTCAGGACATCAGAGTCTGCACCCCTAACCTCCTGTCCTGGGTTGAGAGACACAGGACTGACTTTTCTTCTAATGCTGGGGAAATTTGCACTTTTAGAAGACTCTAGTGTCTGAGTTTGTGAAAATATTTACTTTATAGCCAGCCAGGCTCTGTGGGATTCAAGGTTAGTGTTTTCAAGCCTTGCCGGGGCAGGGACAAGGAGGAGCAAGGCCTGGGCATTTGACCCAGGCTGGCCAACAGGATTATTTCATACCATGAACATCACATTCAATATAAATTAGAAAAGTTTGCTGCATAGCTCTCTCTCTCCCTTGATGGTGGCAGTCCAGACAACTCCTTGCCCCGGTGCCAGAACCCTGAGGCCTCCCCTTCCTCCTGAAGCCATTGTGCTTGCAGTGTCCGACATTTGCTGTCCACTGCTGGAAGTGCACAGCTTCCTACTGATATAATTGGCTAAGAATAATTCCTGTATATCTTATATCAGTATCGTGATTAATACTGGTTCTTTAGTATTATTGTTAATTATTTAGTCTTAGTCTATTAAATCTATTTATATTTCAACTCTTGTGTTTCTTTGTGTTCCCCGATTCCCCTTTCTGGGTGGGGAGAGGTCATCGGGTGATAGAATAATTGTCTAAATGACAATAGATTGTTATGGGTTTTCTCAAACCATAACACCTTCAGCAAGCCTAAGGAGTTGCCCAGTCAGCTTTGAAATGTTCAAACTTTCAACATGAGAGTTTTCAACAACACAGGTCCAATTTGAAGAGTTTCTTGTTCTTCTCAAGTAGAATTACACATTTTATTGAAAGGAGACTAAATCCTTCCAGAACAGTTAGAAAGTTTTTCCTTCCAAGGAAGACACCTTGTTTCCATCCACAGCTCTGAGTAGTCATGCATTTGATCATGTATTGCTAGACAGCTGATGGATGAACATAGGTTTGACAACTTAGATAGTTTACTGTCATCTGCTCTGGGTACTCCAGGGTCCTTTGTAGCTCTGGTCCAGAATTTTTTTATTTATTTTTTTTTGTGCCTTGGAACTGTGAGCTATGTTTGCTTTCTTCAGGAGGTCAAGGCAGAGCACTCCAGTTGGTTAAGATGCAATTCTGGCAGGACGAGTTAGGATGTAAGGCAGGCAGACCAGAGGACAAAAGTGTTGTCACACTACTTACAGAAGGTCCAGATAATTAATGCTGCCTAGTCCAAAAACCTGGGATATTTTAACACTATAAGGAGACACTAGCAAATCTTTGTTCCTGCATGAGAACTGCTGTGTGTGTATTAGGTTCACCTTGAACTAGTAATGAGAAAATCCTTTGTTGATATAAACCAGATTAATTAAGTAGACTTCCTTTCTGTAGTTACTTCATTGGGAATTGGCAGCCCCGTTGTTAACGAACTTTCCCTATCAGGAAGCCTTGCTGTCATATGTCCACCCTCCTGTTCCTTCTACGAGGCCTTTCCTCTCAGATTGCATCTGGGTTCAGTTGGTGCAATGCTATGTCCCTAGTTGGAAAGGACATGTGTGGGTGGATAGAGAAGGTTGGCTGGTGATGAATGTTTATATGCCTAGGACTGGAATTTACTTTGGTGTTAAAGTAGGTGATGAGGGTGAGGCTCTGAGGAAATCCTCAAATTTATGGGTTCTTTTTCTTCTACCAACTTAGAACAAAGGACTTATAGATATGGCCCTGTACTTCAGCACTGGCCAATGATTATGACTTATCTGATGATTAAATAATTTTGCATCCTGCTTTTTATGGTGCACTTCTTGTACTGGTGTCATCTTTTCTCTGAGACTGGAGTGAAATAATCATGGATAAAAACTGGAAACATCTTAGTGCATTCAATAACTTATCAATTAAATGACTGTATTTTTTTTCTTTTTCGGAGGCATAAACATAAATTATATATAAGGTTTTCCTATGAGATTCCATTGCTTAGTGACTACAAAATTAAACTAGCTTATTACTTAGAACAGCAAGGGTAAGATTACACTGTTAATTCCCTCACCAAAAATCTCACAGCCTAACTCATATGTTTCTCAGGCTGTTCACATATTTTGTTTTGTTTCTTCTCTTTTCAACATCCTGTCACAGGTCAACTGACATTCTTCCACACACCCAGATTTTCTAATATCTGTGTTTCCTATGATCAGTAATAGCAGCCACATAAAAGCACAGCACAGAATGTTCTTCCAAGGAATGGTGTTGGTGAGGAATGTCTCAACTCAAAATCATACATTCAGATCTAGAAAAATTCAGATTGGCAATACTGAAGGTTTGTACCAGCTAAGTGTTACGGATAAGTAAGTATGTCAAATAACGCAGAAATGTTTAACCAAAAGTAAAATGACAACTCACTCTGTAAATAAAGGTACTTAATTGCCAGCCATGAGCTGTGAGGTGATTGTAGTGTGTTGCTTGTTGACCAGCAAAAGTTGAATCACCTGGTTTATACTATTGTCATGATAGTTGTGTCTACCGTACATTAAAGCTGCATTTCATAGACAAAAATGTCACATTGGATATAATTTCCAGTAAAGTTTGTGCTATCTATTGATCTAATTGCTTCTGACAGTCTAACCATTGTATTCAAGGTCTTCCAAGAAAATTTATTGTACTGAAAGCATTGCAACCAAAATCAGGAGTTATGGATACCATGAGCAGAGAATTTACTAGGAAGATAATTATTTTCAGAAGCAACTGGTTTTAGAAGGACCCCTCCCTATTCAACGCTCCCAACTAAAATAGGCTGTTGTTTACCTGCCTTATGTTATGCCCTGTTTCCCTGGAAAAACTACAGCAAGAGTAACCTTTTATTTACATGCAGACTGATATTTACCTGAAGAAATGTCCAAATTCTAAGTATGTGCTAACCTATTGTGCCTCTGCTTCTCTGCATCAGCAGCATTGAATAGGGCTGAAGGGATTTGGACCATGGTCCCAGTCTACATTTCCTGACATATAGGGGCTATGCTGTAGCAGCAAGCTGGATATTATAGGATCATAGAACAATTCAGGCTAGAGGGGACATCAGAGGGTCTCTAGTCTGACTTGCTGCTCGAAGCAGGGTCAGCTCTGAGGTCAGACCAGGTTCTTCAGGGCCTTATGAAGTCAGGTCTTGAATACCTCCAAGGATAGAGAGTGAAAAATGAGAGGTGTTCATGTGGCACAAGACTGTTATGTTGCTAGGTTTTTACATCCTCATTCAGGGGTGGTCTAAGACCCAGTATATTCCCAGGGGTAAAATACAACAGCCAAGTGTTGGAAATACCACTAACCTCTGAGCAAAGGCAGAAGAAGGAAATTTTCTCAGACTGCCCATGCTTAAGAGCAGGAGGGAAGAGAGGAAAGGGGTGAGACAAACAGATTCTCTTTCTTGACTGTTTTAATTAGGTGTGTGATAGGATACTGAGAGAGACCCACCAAAGAACAGCCAAGAGCCTGGTAGTGAAAGTATACATTTGGTTTTCAGACACAAAATTTCAAATCCCAGGCCTAAATCAGCATAACAAGGAGCCTCCACACCTGTAGTCCACTTCTGCAAGGAGTTTCCTAATCATGACTATGTTATTGTAATGAGTGAGTGTCCTGGTTTGTGTGAGCAAGTCACTCTCACAAATTTTTAGGGGAAGAACTCTAAAATATTTGGGGCTGTATTGCTTCCAGGCCATAGATTTGAAACTTCAAACAAGTATGGTGAAAACCCCTTCCTTTTCTTCTCTAAATGTACTTGTTATCCAGAGAACTATCCAACCTGACTTTGAAAATTTCAAACTTTTAGTTTCCTGGTACACCTTAATTCCAGTATTAAATTCCATAGTTTTATTGCTTATTATAAGAAACAATTTTCCACATTCAAGATGTTTCCATATTCAAGTTACTCCACTGCCTCTGATTTTTGGCTCATAATTTTTCTTTCCTGATTAGAGTGTAAAGAGGAAAAACTGAATTTAATCTTAGTTCTTACAGTCCTTGAGGGAAAACTATCTCTAGGTCAGGCTCATGGGGAAATTGCAGACCAAAGCACTATTCTTTTTGCACCTACATTTATAGCAGGGCTAGATCCAGAGGGAATATTTACTGCAGCACTTAATAGGTTTATCAAAGGTAGGACTTCAGCTGCATAAGCTGCAAGACCCTTCAGGGATGGAAAGATGATTGTTTTTACACTGATGGTCTTTGCCAGGGTGCTTATGACTGCTTTGCAGCTGCTTTGCACAGGCACAGTTGGTGTAAAATAGCCTTTGGCTACCTATGAATCAGTCCCCTACTCTCAGTAAAATCTGAAGGATTCTGTTCAATGTCCTTAAATGGGATGAGAACATGTCAAACCATGGCAAGAAATTAGCTTTGAGTTAATTCTAGGTGGCTTTTTGAGTAAGAAGGCACAAGAACTGTAAAGACAATTTAAAAATCTTGTTCTTTCTATTTTACTTTTTGGCTTGTATTACTCAGTTTTTTTTTCTGTGGATGCAGTGTGCTTTACACAAAAAAAAGAAATCTTGTTAGACAGAGGCTTCACATATTCTGAAATGAGTATGAGTTACCTTTGGCTTTATTACAGAAACCACTCTGGTAAGAAAGCCACAGAGCAGGGCAGGGTGAGAAAGCAATGATTTTATCTATATTTTTAGGAAAAATTAAAAATGAGAAAAAAATGCCAGTTTCACATTCATTCATTTTTCCTCTGCAAGATGTGCTTTGTGATGTAGCAGAGAAACAATGTGACTGTCCCTTTAAAAGCCATCATAGCAATCAGCAGGTTTAACTGTCAAGCAAGTTGATGTAGGGCTCTTTGAATTACTGAGTGAGGGATATTCTTCCTGCCAGGTCCTGTCCCCTGTAGGCACTGCAGAGAAGTATTATAGGGCAGTCCTTACCTTGGGAATTAGCCTGCAAGACCCCAATGCTGTCATCAAACTGCATAGATTTGATGTTGAGTGACGCCAAGATGCATTCCTTGTCCTGCAGCGAAGCATCATCAATATTATTCTGATTGGCTGACAGGATAACGCACATGTCGCAGAGGTTGATGTTGACAGCCCTTAAATCAGCCCGACTTAATGGCGTACCCTTCGGCACAGAGAGAAAGGGGTGGGGGGGTGGACAGGAGAGAAAAGAAAAAAGAAAAACAAATTAAAGATTGAGAAGGAGCTTTGGGAAATTATTTAACAAGTATCTTTTTTATGCTCTGACATTAAGCTGGTCTAACTATGTGCCAGGGAATAGGAGATGTGTGCTAATCTAAAGGGTAGTTGGTGCTGATGGCAGCATTTTAGGTTCAGTCTCAATACTCAGTCAAGCTATTACTAACAAACAAGAAACAGGAATAATGCCAGCATTCTACATCTCATCGGTGACTTGAAATTGTCTTGATTTAAGTTGCTATCATGTGGCAACCTCTGGCTTTCTGAATATAACAAGGGGTGTGTTTTAAATGTCTATTTATCTACTACCAAGTCACAATGGTCTTGGGCAAAAGAATAGCAATTTAAACAGGAAAGCATTATGTGTCCTACACATTTGAGATGTAATCAGGATAAAGCTATTTTTTTCTACCTGAAGCAATTCACAAAAAAGGTTAATCCTTTTCAATGCATGTTTTTGGTGCTTCTAGAAGGAAAGCACACTGATCTTCAAAGTTGTGTGATCAAACCCTTTCAAACAAGACTTTATCTTAACGGGCACAACTCACGCAACATTCCCTGCTTCCACCATTCTCAATCAGAGAATGCAATAATTAAAATGAAATGTTGTGGTAGTCCATGTTTTTTTTTTTTCATAGTTAACATAAATGAGACATGACACTTAACCCATTATGTTTTGTTTAAAGATAACACTTGCTTTTCACGTCCAACAGTCCACATCTCTAGTTACAGAATATTAAGTTTATGTCACAGGGGCTGCAAGGTCCAGGAAAAAAAAAAAAAAAGATTTTTTTATGGAAACTAGATTCTGCTCTGCTGCCTCACATGGTTTGGTACCCAAAGACCCTAATGATGATGAGGAGACTAAGCTGTCCCCTTGTCACACAGAGACTTTCATAAAACCGAGTCAAGACCCTACTCTTCCATCTCCTGATCACTCATGGTGAACTCCTGAACTCCACTGAGAATATTCAATGCAAAAGTGAATTTAAAATGCACACAGTGAAGGCAGAGCTCAATTCTTTTTCAGCAATTGCCACCTAGTTTCAGATACCAGCCTCACTACTCCATGTTACTTTCAATAACTTGAGGCATGAAACCTTGTGGAAATCAGTATATATTGAACAGATATGATTTAGTTATAAAGTACTCAAAAGTTAGGATATGATTATTCCTGCCACCTTAATTCTGCCCTTTGTATCTGCACTGTGCACCAAGTGAAGCAGGATTCCTGTGGGGAAAAATAATATGCAATCATGTAATTAATTAAAGGCTTACTCCTAATGATTTTATGCAAAGGGACAGAATTAAGGCTGCCTGAGGATATTTAAAATTGGCATTTATCTACTTTCTAAGAGTTTTCTCAGCAGCTTAAATGCGTCTTTTAATACAGACTTTAAAAGAAATTTCCATATTTTTTTTAAACCAGAACAAATGTTTTTATATTCAGCTGTAACCACATCCCCATCAGATATCAGCAGCAAATTTTACCTCCTGAACCAAGGAACAGACAAGTAGGAAATGAGTTTGAGTGGCCTCCCTTTAACACATGATTCTTACCAGTACAATCTCAGAACTGTTAGTAGACTTTTAAATTAGTATAATCAGATCAGAATAATGCTGATATTTTTAACTATATATAATCATTTTGAAACTGATAGGCTGGGGGAAAAAAGAGAAAAAGCAGTAACAAAATCTGTGTGGTCTTCAGCACCTTTGATAACTGTGTAAGATACAATTCCTTTACATATTGTGTATTTTTAAAGGTGCATTAACTATTTAAGCTGTTTAACTGGAAATTAGTCCAAAACTACTCCAAATTTGGGTGCAAATTGATTGGGGAATGTAAAAGTGGTGTACATTTCCTTAAAGCTTCTTCAGAATTCATAATCAAAACTTTACAAATACTCATTATAACAATGGATACACATTATATACTGGACAGTTTGGAAGTAGTCGCTGGATTCTGTTCTGTTCCACCGTTCAACAGTATTATTAATTTAATTCTGATTCCTTAGTTTTTTAGCCTTCACAGTGACTAGAATTAAAAGGAATTGGCAGGAAGAGGAGGATATTAACTGACCAAATTTGATACTGACACCATTTTTGTGACAGCAGAGAATCTTGTGACACCATCTGTTGGATCAGTTTACAGAAAAAAGCCAAGGGCTAACACTAAAACTGCATTTACAGTAACAAAGACCTACAGCCTGAATTAATCAGAAAGTGAAGGCAGTCTTTCCATTCTATAGCTATTTTCCCAATTAATCAGTTTAGGTTACATCCATCATTCATTTATTTATTTTTAACTGCTAAAATATAATTATTAAGAACTGGTAAATTCATAACTTTTCATTCTGATTAAAAAACATACAAACTAACTTTACTCTGTAGCGTACAGAGCATTCTCTTTTGTACTTACACCATGGTCTCGTTTCCCTCCTGCCTACATCTTTGTGGGTCATTTGCAGCTGTGATCACCTAAGATCACTAGCTTGAAGGACTTCATTTGTTTGTCCTGGAGCTCCTGTCTCTACATTTTGGGCACATGAGTGACTGATAACACTATATAGGAGAAAAAGGTCCTCTGAACTGTAGTTATAGTGGTTGTCCTTACTAAAATCAATAAGAGTTTTTCATCGATTTCAAAAGGGTCAGGGTTTTGCCATACTTCCATACATGAGAACGGCAAGACCCTGAACTGAATGCTATGGCAATGTTCCTTATAAAGTAGGCCAGTCTACAGGAAGCTTTTATGAATATAGATAGATATTATGTAGACAGAGTAACAATAATTTTTTTCAAAGGATTTTTGGGTATAACTACATAAATAATGTCATAAATAACTACTGTCATTCTGTCAGAGAAATCACAACATCAAAACTGGCTACATGCAGTGCACTACAGTGAATGTTCAATATATAACACAGCTAATACATTTGATAGCAGCTGAAATTCATCCGATGAGGATGACGAGGAACTGAACACTGCGGCAAATATCTTCTAATAAGGTCTCACAGGGCTCTGTTTTCATAGATACAGTAAAGGGAAAATCTAAGTCCTCAGGCCTATAAGTAGACAAAAGTAAAAAAGCCTAACATCAAAGTCAATATGAATCTGTCCAGCTGGTGTCCTAAATAACAAAGTATCAATAATATGGCTTTGGACTTACAGGCAAGATTGAAACCTTGGGGAAGTTATGCAGTGTCTCCCATTCCCTTCTCAGGTATTCAAGTGAACCCACAAACACAATGTGCTTGAGTTCATGGTAGTGAAAGTTGCTGGCTCGTAATGGCATCACTAAATTTCTTAATCCAATCAAAGCAGATTTAACATCCCCAAATATGCAAACGACTACATGCCCACTTAAAACTGTCATCGCTGCTTCACTTCGAGTCTAAAAAAAAAAACAAAACAAAAACAAAACAAAAAGACAAGGAAGAAATGAAACAAAGGGAAGCTTAAATCATATATTGAGTTTTAAACCAGGAAAAACACAACTGTCAATATTGTTCATGCACAAAGAAGCAGTTTGATAATAGTTGTTCATTTTACCCTTATTTATCCTTCATTAAACGTGCTCAGCAGAAGAAAATTTTGTTCTTGTTTGCAAATCCTTCAGTGTTCAGGAAGACATTGTACGGGACTGAATTCTGATCCTGTATATGTTTCTACACATGTGGATTAAAGTTCTGGTTACAATCAAAGTACTATGAGTTTAACTAAGAACAACAGAATTTGACCTACTATGCATTTAACCATTTTAGGATTTTAGAAAAGAGATGCAAACCCATGCCTTAGCTGACGAATCACTAGTGTTTTTGTCTCAGGACCAATTTGAAAAGGAAAATGTGAGTGCCCAATGGTCTTAGTAGGGCTTTGTGGCATCACACATCTTGTGAATTGAGAACTCTTCTCTTAGAGTTGAAGCTCCTACTTTAGGGCGAGTGGCTGCTACCCTGAGAAGCAATCAACGCTCTACACTGCACTGCTTTACAATGGATGCCCACCATTCTCCACAGACCTTCTCTCAGTAAGAAAAACCTAGTGTGCAAGATCATGACTAATACTAACTTTTCAGGCCCATTAGTCTTCCTGAGTTCTTGAATAGATAGAAGGAAAAAAGTCTCATGGAGAACATTTGAATGGTATTGAGAATTATCTTTTTGTCTCAGTGATAAGAATAAATTTTTGCACTAATTTCATCAGTGGTAATGTCAGTTGAGCAGGCAACTCAAACACGAAGATGATTAAATAAATTCATTAGGAAAAAAAAATCTTCATTTCTAGAGCCAGTCTTATCATTCCTGCACTCCATCAAGTAGCCACAGGTTCACTGACATCATATTGCCAAGAAGTTGTACACTCAGTATCATTACTTAGAAGTTTTGCCAAAAAATAAAACTAAGACAACAGCGAACTAGAAAATTTTCCCCTCACTTATCCATAGTATATGTTCTTTTTTACACTGATTTTCATACAACTCTAGCAAGAGAGTGGTGTTGGCCCTCTAAACAGCAGAAGACATGAGCAAATGCTCAAGTGAAGCATGTAAGTTGTCCCATGCCTCTGCCTATGGGTCTCAAAGACTCAGGCTTTACAAGACAGAGAGCAAGTCTTGAAAGAAATTATGTAGAAAATGTCACTCTATTGTCATCGATCTGTATGTAGCCACTTACATTTGATTGTATGTCAAAAAAGTTCTTACTACCTGATACTGCTGGAATCTCACAGAGCCAAAACAGACCTTGGGCAGAAAAATGAGTTCTTTTCTGATTGAGGCATCATCAAGTATCAATTAGAAGACAACCTGGGAAACCTTATCATCTTCAAACTATGTACTAATTTGTACTTGTGTGGTCTCTAAGGACAGCACTAAATTTGCATGGATATGAATGTAGACATAAATTGTGGACTGTGAGTTTGAAAAGGCGTAGGGAAGCATTGGGCTGGCATCGTTTTTGTTGGTGGTGATGCATGAAGCAGAAAGGATCTGGCCAGACTTACAGATTCACAGGCTAGCTGGGGAAACGCTAACACAACATTACCAAGAGATGATAAAAGAGGCATTTCATAGTGCCATTTTTTGAGAAACACTTTTTAAAGTGGGACAACAACTAAAGGTTGTCTGCTAAAATGTCTTTGAGCATGAAGGCAGACTTCTATCTCTGTCTATTATGAAATATTGTACAGCAGGGCTGCCCCTCCTTGCCTGCTGAATACATACAAATGCATACTATTTAGAGCTGTTCAGTCAAACTCTTGTCTCACAGCTCAGTCTCTGGAATTTGGAATTTACTTGCTTGGCGTTTTAAACACCAATATTGCAATTCCAGGGAATGTCACAGTTATTACAGCAACCCCTGAGGAGAAGTGGAGACAAGCTTTTAACCCCTGATTACTAGAATAAACTGGGGCTGTCACCATCATCAGCTACACCATCCCACAGTGCAGGAAAATCTAAGAGAGCAGACTCAGAAAAAGCTTTATGAAGTGCGACAAAGTGAAGATCCACCAGGGAGTTCATTTCAAATATCATCAGTTTTGCGCATGAGATCTGGAGTTAGTTACTTGTTACTCTTAGGTACGAGTACATGAACACAAGTGGCACAAACTTTCACCGAGCAAAATAGACTGTGATAGGCCTTCTAATTATTTTTAATGACTTGAGTCAGTTTGATGCTTTACCCAGTTAAACAAACGAAACAAACACAGACTAGGCTCACCGCAACATGTTAGAAAGGCAGAGTAGTAGTACTACTTACTCTGGCCTATTTGGGCATCTTGAAATGTTGGAAATTGAGAGAGAAGTTCTAAGAGAGCAAAATTCACATAAATAAGAGATAATGCAAAGCAACACTTGCCTGTATTAGAATCATTACTGCCTTGTGTGAAGACATAAATGGGGTGTGTAAACATTTAAATATTTCCAATCTTAATTCTCTAAAGATTTAAACTCCATATGTAAATTTCAGCTTATGAAAAATATTCTCTATTTTGGACCAATTTTTATTGTTGCACTTGGCATACAGATTTATAGAATCATAATTCTTTAACCAAAATGCTAGGTTTGATTTCACCAAGCTGTGTTTCTGATTTCAATATGCTGGAGTTAAAATGATAGTAGAGATTAATTTATTAATCCATTAGATATCAGTTCTATGGTTCAAATAACCTCATTTCAAAAACAA
Source organism: Limosa lapponica baueri (assembly GCA_002844005.1). Classification (NCBI taxonomy): domain Eukaryota; kingdom Metazoa; phylum Chordata; class Aves; order Charadriiformes; family Scolopacidae; genus Limosa; species Limosa lapponica. Next base: position 270,547 of record KZ505852.1, read on the forward strand.
CTTATCACCAATACCTACCAAAATGACCTTTTCAATGTCCTTGGCTGGACACCAATGAAACATCCCTGTAGAGTCATATTTTTTCACATTGGCATCCATATTGTCAATCTGCTCGTTGCCAGGAATTAACAAGGGGTCATGCCTGGGGAAAAACAAGTTGAGGACAACATAAGTGGAAAATATTATGAATTATGGATGGAAAGATATCCCAAGAGCTGTGTACAAAGAGGGATAAAAGTAAAAAAAATGAAATGTATTTACACTTTAACATGCTTTCAATGAGGGCACTTTTAAACAAAATCTGAAAAGAAAAAAAAGTTAATTTTAAAATTTTGGGTGCAGTTTTGAAGATTTTCTATACTCTTTCTACACCAATAGCCATTTAATTTTAAACAAGGCTTTCTGACACCATCACATCCATAGAAGTGGGTTTTTTTCTTTCCAGTCCCACCCTTCCAAAATAAATATCGGAGTTGCTATTAGCATCTGCAATGAAGTAGAAGAGATAGGACCAGAGCCCCATGCTGACTGACTGGCATAAGTATGGAAAGCCAATTACTTGCTTTTACCACATACAACTTCTGACGTGATGCTCTTCACAGTAAAAGCTTTAACAGGCTGCACTTTAAATATTTTAGCAATTTGCCCAATCATATTTTGCTTTCCCAAACTGAAGCCCTTTAAAGATTCAACAGTATGTCATTTTAGAGCAGACTGACTAACAAATGCCCACATCTGGAATACATGATTTTAATACCAAACAACAATGTCCACTTTCGTGGACAGCTCTACCTGTGATAACTTTCTAAGTGTCTTTTCCAGCAAGATTTTAAAGCAGAAGGTTTCTCAAAGGAGAAGCAAATAAAAGACATTTTTATAAACTTGCTCTCCAGCAATATAGTTACATCTAGGCACAGACACATACAGTTCTTTAATTTATATGCTAAAATCAAACATTATGCTAAGTACTAAGTGACTCCAACACTCTCAGATGCTAGTGAGGACCTCTAAGTGATTGCATTATGCAATAGCATTAGAAGGAGAATTGTGTTTACAAGGCAGTTAGGGTAAACTGGCCCTAAAATCTTAAATTCAAGGAGGGAACAGAGCTTTGCCTGGCAAAACTGCAGTCTTTACTTAAGGTTTTTGTCATGAATGTTTGAAATATCCTGATACAGAATTGTAACATTTCAAAGGAGAAAATATTCTCAATATAGGAATATGCCAAGTACTCTGAGACAGGTAGTCAAATTTTAAAGCCTTTTGAAGCCTGTTAAAGAAATGCCCATGTTGGCTGAACTCTCGAAACTGGAAAGTTTACTGCTTTTAAAGCATACGAGCCAGCAGGCTGTGGTAAGAACCTCTCCTCTGCATTGTCTACTAAAGCAGACTTTGAACACTGTGTATGATATAGGTTACTTTACCCTGAATACAGTATGATAAGTTACCATGCTTAAAACAGTTATGCTTGCATGCCTAAGAAAGGTATAATCTCTAATTCCTTCAGGATGATTAATTTGTGTAATTTTATAGCCACTGATTATATATCCATTGAAATCAGTGGAAAATTCTCATTCATTTCACTCAGAGTCAACTCCATAGAAAAAGGCTTAAAAGAACTTGAGAAACTATTAATGCAATGTTCCATTTAAATCAGAATCTTTTGATGGTTTAAGAAAAAGCCATGCGCTACATGGCAAAGGCATAAATCAGACTCATCTGGAAAAAGAAACACTAAGTTTTCAAAGTTTTTTACATTCACTCAACAGAGATACAGTTCAGCGCATTTCAATATCAACCCCCTGGCAGTTGAGGAGTCTCTAGGGGACTACCTGGAGTCTCTGACCCTGCCCCAGGTTTTGTAATGAAAGGCCTTGCATAAGTGTGCTCCTTGTCTTAGGGGAAGCAGAGATGGCTTCTCAGTGCAAAAGCTGTACCAAAGGGTTTTGTTGGGGGGCTCTTGTGTTTTGTTGTTGGGTTTTTTTTTCCTTTTTTAAGTTCTAGAAAAGTGTCAAGGCTCTGCATTCTCTTACTCCATTCACCAGTGAGCTGCAGCCATGGTAGTTTTGGCTGAGAGCTAACTGTGTTGCTGCTCGTAGGGCATTCCTTGCTGCTCAGAGTTGCATCTGGCACAGTGAGGTCTGCAAGCATGGATACAATTCCATTTGGAGGTTGCACTGACGTTCAGACAACATTTAGCGGTAATCTGCCCTCACTATTTTTTCTGATGGAATGTATTAGCCAGGGTTTCAAAATAAGAAATGTTGCCAAAAGGTTAGGAATCTTCAGGAGCTTCCACTGAAAAGTTTTACTGTTTCATTTTCCCCTGCCCTAAACTTTCACAAGAGATTTCTCCACCTATCTGTCACAGCACAGCACTGAAACACAAGCAAAGTTCACTGGTCAAATCAACTCCTTTTTCTTTCAGAAATTAGATGCATATAGATATGAATTTTCCCTTCATCAGAGTAACTATAACAAATCAATTTGTAAAAAAATGCCATATTCTAATTTTCTAATCAATGTTTCTTTTCTGCTCTGAGATTTAAAACTAAGTAGATCATCTGAAGTTTTCACACAAATGAGTAATACTCTAATCCCAGTCACAGAAATGATACATATTGAAAGGAATCCTATAACAAAGCAGGTGATAACAGATATCTGACATCAAATTATGGTCAACTGCCTTGAAGTCTGAGGCAATTTTTAGCTTCAGTGTGTGGTTAAATCCTACTGTAGTTCTCTTTTAGGTAAGGGTCTTGCATCCTAAAAGGGAATATTCAAAGTAGCTTGTGCTAAAGATTTATTAGACTTTTACCTCTACTTATACCTCTACTATATTTTATAGTGATCTTTGTTTCAACAGATGCGTGCTATGGAAGGCATGAAGAATGTGAATCATCAGATACAACTCCCTATTGAAATTTTAGGTAACAAGTTGTGATTTAAAAAAAATAATTTTTTTAATCAATACAGGTGCTTATTTGCAATATGATAAACTGTTTGGATCCTCCGCTTCGCTGCTTGGAGAACAGCAAGTGGGAGCCTTGAAAGAAGCAAACAGGATGCGCCACACAACGAGAAAGTACTCTAATAGATACTCTTGTACTACTTTTACTCTAGGAGAATGGATTATGCCTGAGAAGGAAACTGTGATTTCCTTTGCCATGCTTTGTGTTTCAGAATCTGTGGGGTTTTACATATGTATGTGCTTACTAAATTTTAATCTTCTGGGCTAAACTATTATTTTAATATCTCTCTTTAATCAATTACTTTTCATCCTTAGTAAAGCAATACTTGAAGATGTCTATGGAGATTGAAGATGGTTTACTACTAAGGCCCAACTTTGCCCTCAGATGTTAGAAGATATGCTGGTTTATGTACTTAAAAACTGAATTGGTCTTTGGGCTTTTTTTTTTAAACACCATGGTCATTTTATGAAGTAATACAATAAAAAAATAATATTACTATTTTGGACATATAGACTCTTGTTAATCTGGTGATCTAAACCAGTTTTGCAAATACTAAAAATTAATTAAGACAGACACACAGAGGCCAACGCTGTCAAATCTGCCTAAGGGGTTTGGACACCCTCTTCCCATTAAAATTCATGTTACACAAAGCATTACAGTGGTTGCCCTTACAGCCAAATCACAGACTGAATGTTTCTAGAGCCTCTCTACCCCCCGCACCCATGAAGATGTCCCTGTCAAGCCATGCTTGAGTCACATTGGCAGGTTACTGGGGAAATGCTTGTATTAGGGCTGCAGCTATTAAGTTCTCCAGGGCTGTAAAGTCATCTGCTTGAAAAATTCAAATGATAGGAAGAAAACCACCTTCAACCAATTAAAATCCACAGTGTTTGTTTTAACTGAGATGTTGGGTTTTATGGCTTGCAATGACCAAAGCATTTGGTCATTCCAGCTAGGAAAAGACAGGCATGTACAGCACGCATGGGAGAAAAGGAGCAAAAGTTAATTTTCCTACATCCATAACCTCAGTTTAAAAATAGCTTCTCTGGTTCTTATGGCAGATATTACATACGCATGACTTAAAATGAAGAGCAAAATACCATCTTTTCAAGGTTTTGAAAAGCATATAATGCCACTTATGATCAATTAAACTTGAAAATGACGCTAAATGCCATGCTACAGCTGCAACCCCAAAAAGCCTGCCTGGAAGACAACAGCCTAAAGCAAAATCATAAATCCCAATTCCAGCAAACCTATTGCAAGGAACAGAACATTACATTTTAAAGAGCACTGCTTTCCTAGCACACATTCATAACTACTGCAAACTTATTTACTTGGAGTTTTTGAGTCTGGAACTTCTGAGTAATGACTGGGGATGGACTGAACTGAAAAGACCATTCAGGGCCAAACGGTTGCCTCATTAAATGACTGTTGTTTAGCATATCTTTGGATTCTGTCACCTTTGTCTTAGCTTTCTTGCTATCATTCATATGAAACTTTGACCATGAAAGCAATATGCCCTCATTGATCTGCAGTGGAACAATGCTCAACATATGTTGAGCACTGGGAATGAGAATACTATATGACCAGTAGGGACCCTGGTATTGTTTGAAAATAAACAAGTCTTTGCACATCAGTAAAACAATGTATTGGCTACTTTTTATTCTGCTCTACAATAAAATTCTCCTTATATAAAATCAATGGCAAAACACCCTTGGGAACAACACAACTCCTCTTTAACCTGTGCTTGTTAAAGTCTGCAATTATGTCTTTCTCGGGTAGATACACCATATCTGGATTTTGCCCATGAAAAGATGTCAGGGCCTTGAAACTCACCTTGTGTGCGGGCCAGGAATTTTGCATTTTCCTACCTGACTTTGGATGTGGATGTGTGTTTGCGAGTGTATGCACACACATACTTAATTTTTGGAGGAAGGAGTGGGTTTGCTGAAGGTAATATAGGAGCTGAAGACACGTTCGAGAATGTCTCATGCCTTTGAAATTTCTCCTACAACTACCCTAACAAATTGTGGCAATTAACATGCTGTTAGTGTTAGATGTATGCAGCCAGTGCAGGTGCTAATAATTGAAAAAACATTTAGAGCTTTTACACCCTGGCTGAATATTTCATGATGTGCTGCATGTTTCACTATTTACTCAGTGGGCCTCTGTCACTTCAATCTTCTCTGACTGCTTTGACTGGTGCTATAAAGCTCAACCAAGATAGAGTGACGGCTTGTCACAGGCAAACTCCACTGACTCCGGCAGCTCGCTGGGACTAGCTGCGAAGGTTGTCACGACATTCTGATGGAATTCAGCAAATGTTTTGTGACTAATACACCCAACATTTGTCGGCTACCATTAGCCATTCCCTGTGACCCTCTGCAGTCTGTGTGGATGGCATTAAGTTGTAATGAGAATTTGTTGCCTATGTGTGTTACACTAATGACACTCTCTTACTGATCTTTCCTTTCACAGGTTAATCAGCAGCGAAATTCGTAACGATTCAGTGCCCAGATGCACGGAGCTTTAGAGAAGAAAACCCAGTGTGACAAGAGAAAGAAAACCTGCAGTTTACTGTTAAATGCTTTCATTGTCATGTTCAGAAGCTATCCTAATATTGGCTACAATCTCACACTGTTGGATTTTTTCCCTAAATCCACAAAGAAGAATAAATTTAATGCAGTGCTTGGTACCTATTGCCCTGTGCAAGCTTATGGGCTGAATTACAGTGCTAAGAACACTAACTAATTCTCTTTCCTTCCCTCTCACTCCCTCACCCAGATGTCGCTGAAGTGGTTTTTTATCCTCAGAAGCCTTTCTGAAGAGTTCATGTTAATTTATCAAGACTACTAAGGACACTGATATAGAGCTGTTTACTGTAAGAATCTTGCTCATTAAAGCATCTTGATACCTCAGGACACGCTCAGAATACGTTTCAGAAGTATGAATCTTCTCACATAGAAAAGTAACAAAATAGTTAACTTTTAGACTTTTATATGAGCAATTTAATAAAGGAGAGACAAGGCACACAGCCAATGTGTCCTCTGGTTTTATTTCCCATTTATATCTACTCAAGCTGCAAAACTAGCAATCTTTGAACCAGCAACATACCTAAAAAAATAATTTTTCATTTGTAAAAAAATAAACCCACAGCTAAGTGGCATCATAAAATATGGGAGTGTTTTTTGCCACTTAAATGAAGTGTGTAGCCTTTATACCTTATGATAAAAGCTACCACTTTCTCAACTCAAAGTTTTTAAGAGTATGTTATTTTCTTTAAACCCAGTTTAAAGCTAAAGAGTTTTTTCTTTCCATTGCCTTGATCTGAGTGGATCTTCTGTTACCCTGAACTTTATATAAAAAGCCGGTTGATTTTTTTCTGCTGGAAAATTCTCCTTTTCTTTCCTGATACTGAGCTCTTATCTCAAAAACACTTGTGCAAAGTTTCACAGTACTCAAAAAAAGTCTGATACTGTTCTTACTCACCTGGTTTATAGCACAACTACCAATGGCAGCAACAGTCAGAGGGCTAACATACCACCTCCTATCATTACAACCTTTTCATTCTATAACCTTGTTAAAAACAGGTCTAAGCTAACACAGTGATTACTGAGCTACTCCTGTTGCTCACGTTGGTTGTAGTGAACTTGTAAAACACAATCAGGAAGTGAAATGTGCTGTTAAATACCTGCTGTGTAGCAGCTTTGTTATCATTGCATATTAGCACTGCATAAAGTTAGACTTGTAAATCCTTAACAAAGGACATAAATTTTAAAATACATGATGGAAGTCTCCAAGGCTGAGGAACATAAATATAAAACATTATTATGGTTAATCAGTGAGCTTTCACCTCTTCAAACCTTGCCATCATGCCTGATTTAGGGGAGTCATGGAAAATTATCAGATTGAACGTTTTTTTTCAAGATTTTGCTTGAGAAATGTTCCCCTCTAAACCACCCACCACTTTTTTTTTTGGTCCTATGAGAAAGCTCACAGTTTCAGCTCATGGAAGGGCAGCATTACAGTGGCAGGGAAAATACAAATTCATCCCGAGTGGCACTTGCGGAAATGTTTGTGTACATTTGAGTGCATGTAGCTTGGTGGGCAGATAAGGAGATAAATGTGAATGGCCATTGTTCATGTACTTAGACTATTATATCCAACTTCAGGAAAAAAGACAGAAGGTTTTCTCCCCAACTTCAGATAAATAATCTCATTAGGTTTCCGGAAACGTATGCCAAAAAGCTCATTTTTTTCCATGTCATTTAGCTGGGTCTTGACAGTCTCTGAGCAAGTTTTATGGTTTGGTTGGGAATTATTTTAGATGCTTGATCAAGAAAAATCCTCAGGCTTATGAAATTCTCCTTGGCAACACACTGAAAACCCAGCGTCCTCTGATGCCTCTGATTCTTATGTGATCAGGGACACTAATGATAATGACCCTTTGCTGAGTATGCTACTTGTCTAGAGGCCTATGTCAACTACACCACTACATTCAGAGTGGACAGGGACAAACTATTTGTTTGCTCTTCAGGCCCCTTGGGCCCTGTCATATGCTATTTGTTCTTGCATTAAGAGGTAGTTTGACTCAGCTGGGCTGACATTTCCTTCAAGTCAGTGTATTCCACTCATGCAATAGCAGCTACCAAAGCATTAAGTGCAGTCTTGAGCCCCAGCAACGATCCTTTTAAGTGGCTTTTTTGATTCATATCCAGGGCTTTTCACATTTTTACTGGTCATTCCGGAATCCAAAATGACACTTTTTTTTTTAAACTGGCTTTGCTATTTAATATTCGGGCAACATAGCCTCCTCGTATTTAACATGGCTGTTCATCAATAACATGCATCAAAACTTGCAACTGTGAGATGACAAACAGGTGACTTGCTATCACTGCATGACACCAGGGGCATCAAATGGTTCTACTTTTCTTCTCCATCTCACAAAGAAGGAGACCTGATATGCAATTGTCCTGCTACTCACAGCTTTCCTTCTTTTTTCTTTCACTTCCTACTTTGATTTTACTTTTTATTGCAATAGAATGTCCTTGCTTAAGTTATTTTCATATAATACCCATGTTCTTGTGGATTTAATGGGACAGACTTCTGTTGATGTGAAACAGATAGAAATAACAATGACAATGCAGAGTATTTTTTTAGTTAACTTGCATCTGTAGCTATGGTCAGAATTTGAAGGATTTGTATTTGATGGATTAGATTCTTCCAGTATTGCATCAGTGTGATTCTGCTCATGTCATTTGATGCAATGTAGGATTCAACAGTGACTTTCTAAATGCGAATCTAGACCATTTGTGATCTGTACAAAGAACGTTGTATGCCTACCATATATTTATTTCAGTTACTCACTTATTGGCAATTAGAGACAACAACATCAAAAAGATGACATTGAAAAGATGTCTTCAATCTATCTATCCAGATCATATTTGGTAATACAGCTTTCAACTTATGTGAGTAAATCTGAAAAATTCCCACTTTCTCACCAGGTCTAAATAAGCACCTGTCAGACCTCTTGTCATGATGTCCCAGAAAATCCCTATGATAGAGCTTCTGTCCTCTGTTCTGCTCCAGTGATAGCAGAAGTCATAGAGTTCTATCTCATGGTGTAAGACCCTCTTCCCTGATTTGCCCCAGCCACTGTGGAAATCTAAAATCTACAAAGCATTTTCATCATTATCTTAACCGCAGGGCTGCTCAGAAAATGATTCTAAAGTCACAATTTTGATTACAATTTATAAATCAACTTTTCACATATTCATCCTTTACAGGCTCTAGACTTCTTGTCCTCCAGGCCCCATCTAGATCCAGAACTATGGCTGAGGAAAGGTCTGCCAAGTAGTCAGCTGTTTCTGTGGGAGGGACAGGAGTGAAGCTGGCTTTAAAGGAGCTTTTAGAGTAAATTTAAAAAGCAAAGATAAATATCAGCTACAGACATGACAGTGCTGCAGCTGATTTACCTCTTGTGTACTTTTAGCTGACATACACTAAAGATTTCTGGGCTGGAAAGCAAGTACCTGTCACTGTAGGTAATTTACGAGGATACAAAATAGCAGATAATACAGCCCACCTTTGTTTATCAGAAAGGAGAAAAGCATTTGGCCATTACACACAAAGCTTAACAGAGTTCTCTTCTGATTCAATCCACTTTCTCCTATTTAGCACCCTGAACCCAAGTTAAGTCAGTGTAGATAAAGAGTAAGACAAAGAGACGGTTGGATCTGGGGAGAGGATGAGGGTGCCAACACAGGGCTGGTGAATAAATTTAGCAGCAAGGGCGAAGAGGAAGAAAACAATGTCTGGATTTGGAAGCCTGGCAAGTTCTCCACTCGCTGCTCGACCTGTGTTTAGCAATTCTGATGTGCTACTGAGCAGACAGCTCAGGCTCAGGATGACTACTCTCCCTCAGTCCCTCTTCAGCAGGCAATGAAAGCAGGCTCCACTTTGAAAATCTTCCCTCATCATGCAAACTGACACAGGCATGCTTTTCAAAAACCCACAGCCAATCTGTTGATCATTACTTATTTACAAAGGCCTTCGGGCAGAAAGTCCTGTAAAAACCATACTTGATACGGTATACACTAGCTTTTTCTGCTTGTGGAAAAAAGTACCCCTAAGGCTACCTCAAACCATCACTTTCTATTGCACATAAAATGTACCGTGTAACACTAAAGTATTTAATATATATGGTATAATATATCTACAGGAAAGGCATTTGTGTAGAAGTATGTTACCCTGTATTTGGTAATTTGATGTTTTGCTGAAGGCTATGACTTGAAAAAGCCTGCACCTAGTACAGAGGACCTGTCATCTCAGTACCCAAGAGCCAATAGAATAAAGAAGTACCCTTAAGCAGCAAAACTTTGACACAGCTTTGAAGCATATGAAAACAGTATAACTCCCCAGAATTATTATTACTCAAGATCAAAGAAATGAGGCATACTTTACATAGCAAACAGGGACAGTGTGCTCAGCTCCAAATGTTTCAGCTCTTTCTCCCTCTCCCCCTTTCTTTCTTTTTATTTCTACTTTCCAAAATTAGGATTTGGTGAGGGGGGAAGGGGAGGGAAATCTCCCACATGTTTAAAACTTAAAGTGATTAAAACTATTAGCACCACATAAGAAGACTGTCCAAAGGTAAGTAAATTGGAAATGATGCTAGCATGACAACTGGCACTATAAAAATGAGAAGCTTGCCAGTATGTTCATTTTATTCTTCCTCGTAAACTGTAAACAAGCATGTAAATCAGTGTCATATGGGCAAGGCTGAGCTAACAGGAAGGCAGAGAACTTTTAATGATACATTTAACAGAAATAGATGGTCAATGGGAAAAAAAAGCCACAGCTGGGTGCATTTTCCTCTGTGAATCAATCTCACTTTTGGTTCTGTAGTCTAAACAGAGATGAAGACGACTTGTAGAAGTTACGTCCTTGAATATGCCCTTTATTGCAGTAACAATAAACAAATATGGATGCTTCTGTAACTGGCCAAAAAAAATTCCAGTCTGCTGACTGAAATGCAAAGAGGAAGATTACCTAACTGTATCCAGTTGTTAAAGGAACAAAATAATTATCAACAATAAAAGACAATTCATGAGTTATTTTATATATGGAAAGAACTATATATTCATGTTAATTTTCTTCACAACCTCTGTGACTGCAGAGCAGTTACAGTTATACATACACCCCAAACTGCACCAATGTGCCTGTTTATATAAGTAAGTAAGTTTAATTTTTTCTGTCTGTGTCCATACATATATGCAGTGGAAAATCTCTGCTATGATATTTATTTCTGCATACGATTATGGACTGAGGTTCTAGCCTGGATACTTTAGATATACAAAATCAGAGCAGGAACAGCCTCCTTGTAGAAAACTCCGTGTCCACTATCTGATCCTGTTCTGACTGACTGGAGCAGGCAAAAGGTGAAGCACAGTGAGACAGAATGCAAATGCCATATTATTTTAATAGTTTCCAATTTCTTGTTGCAGTTCTAGTTTTAACAAATCTCTTAGAGGTAATTTGTCCTACGGAGGGAAACTACATAGTTATACAAAGGCGTACTGGTGTAAAATAATGTACACATAGCAACAGGGGAAAAATATCACTAACAAGATGATGTTTTCATCACCCACTTTTAGAGTATATACTACCCTCTTAAAAATCCCTGTATTTCATAATTAATGTGCTTTTAGCCTGAGTAAAACTGCATTAGTTTTGAACTTTGCTTTGGCAAGTACATAGATTATTAGACTTTTTTATCAGTCTAAATCAATTAACAGAAATTTGATTTCAATCGACAGGATAAAAGGAAGGTAATATTCAGGTTCATTTTTGATTGTGATGATACATCTCACATATGGCCTTAAGTACAGAAAACAGTACTCAGAGGGAATCCAACAAAAAGAGAATTGCCTGAGGCAAACTAACCACATGAGTTCCCCTGATTGGTTAGTGCTATCATTAGTGCCACTGCTGTTTAAGAACTACACACGGACAGGACAGGGTGACAGCTAAGACTTTAAAGCCTATGTATTTTTCAAACAGCTTTTCAAACTGTTTTTCATGACAGAATTTTTTTCAGCTCTATCATTAACTGCTGACAAGCTGACAGAATAAATACTTCAGCCTTTCAGAAACCATCTAACAATCTTTTTTTTCCACCCCCTCCCCTTATTTTTGAAGTGGGGGGAGGAGAAGAGGAAGGAAGGAAGAAAGAAGATGAAGATATGAGTTTCTTACAGTCTTACCTCATCAGTTTGGGTGAGGAGTTGGGTGAATTTCGCATACCTCCGTTTCGCTGCTTTTTTTTGGGTGATAGTGTCGACGGCTGCTCATCTTCAACTGGAAATATAAGGAACTCATGAGATTAAGTACTGCTCTAAGTGCGATATGATATACAAGTGAAGTAGCAAAGAACACACACTCTATGTCCATTCACGCACTGATACTTCATTGCTAACATAGGCCCAACAGTAATAAAAATCAAATACATGTTAGTCAAAGAGATTGGTTTGAAGGAGAAGCAGGGAAAAATACCAGGGCTTTGAACACAGGCGTTCAAATTGGTTTCATACTTCAAAAACAAAGGGGGAACCACATTCAGGTTATTCTTAGAGTTATTTTCAGTTAATCTGTGCTACAGAAAAGTAGAATTAGTGCTCTGCTATATTCTCAGAAAGATAAAGTACTATTTGCAATACCGACATAGCAGCTGCCAGCCCGCTTTTGCTAATGAACTAGACACCAGTTGGTTCTTGCTCCTCACATGCCAAACAACAAAGTCTTCATGAAGAGATGTAAAATATTCAATGCCTTGATGTTCAATGATTCAGTTAGCCAGGAACGTGAACGCAGCCTGCCATTGTGCACAGATCTCCAGCACAAGTCAGACCTCATCGCACTACCCTTCTCACAAAAGGGAGTTTTAACAGGAGTGAACAGAATGAGGTTGAATGGAAGTGGGGAGACAATACCTGTATAACAGAGGATGCATATGTTATGCAATCTTTTAATGAGGATGAGGTGCGTTTTCAATGACAGATCAATTTCCAGAAGTAAAATCACTTACAGTTTTGCCAATCATAAACTACTCTTGGATAACCTATGTCACAGTACGTATTGCTTAAACAAGTGCAGCTTCCTAATAACTCATCTCTAAGAATTAACCATCATCTTTACTGTTTCAAGATTGTTACTGCACTTGATAATCTGTGCATAAAGTTTACATGTGCTATCAAAGGGAATTATCTTATGCCTGCTTTTTCAAATTCACACTAATGATGAATTATTCTAATATAAAGAAGGAAAAATACACTTTTTTCTCATCCTATTGTTAACTGAAAAATGAACTAGAAGATAATATAACTGATGCCTAGGAAGCTGTTACTTTAAAGCTAAAAGGAAAGAGATTAGTAGTAGTAGTAGCTAGATTAAAAGAGCTTAATACACATTAGCAGTGCACAAGCAGAGGCTGGAAAAAAAAATTCTATTTCCAACAAGCTATGTAGGAACAACAAAACCTGGATATATGTCACCTGCCTTAGACTTATTTGAGAAGAAATTAAGCAGTATCCTTCTGCTATAACACTTCTTCTAACAATATTTTATTACAGGCTCCACTCTATCCTGTCACATCTCTCTATTTGCCCAAGTCTGCCACAGAACTTCATTTTACCTTGGTCAAGACCAAAGGAATGGGCCCAGAAAGGACAGATGTGCTATCTTTTTAAATGACCTGGCATCACCTAACATGTCAAGGGAATCAAAACAAAAGAAAGCATTGCAAAGTAAAAAAAAAAATAAAAAAATTAAAAAAAAGCTTATCCCAAAATAAAGGCCCCAAAGAGTGGTGTAAAATGTAATAATTAGATCAGAGCAATGACTGTCTAATAATCATCTATTTCACTAACATAACTTTCTTTTCTTCTTGGGCAGCATCCCCAAAGACAAAGCCATTTCCTTCTCATTTGACTTTTCTTTTTTTTGAAGTCAGAGTCCTATAGTGGAAATGCTTATTGATCATTAGTCAAGTATCATTCTTTGTTTGGCTGAGAGATAAATAAGTCTGTAGAAAATTCTCAAAAATATACAAATTGAAATTTTCCTTCTGTGATGCTTGCTCAGATTAAACCAGATCACTTCAGTATTTAGCTATTTGTAACATGAAGTGAATATGCACAGAATTATTATGTTAGTAATATCTTTCTATTTCTGATTATAACAAAGTGCAAGTATTAGTCCGTTTCAGAACATCCTCTGCAAATCACTCTCTTGGAAATGGCCTAGTCTTGTTTTAAACTTGTCTATCAAGAAGTTATTTACATGCTATTCCACACAGACAATAGGTTACTTTTAAGATATATACTGTCCTCTCTTGTTCCTTATAGGATATAAACATTCAGTTCCAATCTGATTAATCCACCACTTAAAAGATCAAAGGAACAAGAACCACGCAAAATGTTCCTTCCAGAAATCAGCTACAACTGATACGCTTTGCTCTCTTGGTAGTAAAAATTATAAATTTAACTTAATTTAATCTGCTGTCATGGGGTTATAGAATGTTTATCAAGAGATTCAGTATTGCACCATAATTAAAGTGTATTGTTATACCATTTTAACACTTCAAGGAAGATATAGAGACATCAGGACCATGTGCAAAATCTTCTATTAACACAAGTTAACTGTAGATCATATTATAGCCAGAAATATTTTTATGAACAATAGAAAACACTACTAAAAAAGAGTACGTTTCTAAGTTTTCAGCTAACTAATAATATTTCTGACTGATCCTTTCAGATGCTGAAAGTTAGTACAATAAGGATCTATTGTACTATACGGTCCAATATTTGTGTTCTCCAGTGCTGCCAGGTCATGCCACCCATCTGCCCAATTAAAAAACAGAGTCTTACTAGCAATCATCCCTAATAGCCATTTCTAGAACTAGATTTCTAGCAGCCTGCAGTTATTTTGGGTACTGAATCTACAATAAATAAGCTCCCTCTTTTGATATCTGCTTGTCATATTCAAACTACGTTACTGTCACCAAGTGCCTGGAAAGTTCAAGGTTAATGTGGCTCACTAGTTAATACCTATTAGCAAAGCCTTCTGAGGGATCTCAATTTGTTGCTATAACGAAGCCTTGCTTAAGGAAGGACACCATTTATTCTCATTGCAGCAATGAAAGGTGATCTATCTTAATCATATCGCATCCAAACAAGATTTTGTTTTTCAATTAAATCTGTGTGGAGAGTTCACAGGGCATTTGCAGTTTAGAAATGCAGCTCCATTAGAATGGGGGAAAAGGAATCCATGAAGCTGAAAAATGTGAATGGTAAATAATGGACACCATTACCTATGGCTTGCTTCCCAAAAGTGATGCAATGATAACCCACAAGTGGCTTCTTAGTAGTAAGTAGGATATAAAACATACTTAATTATTACCCTTCAGATACTCTTATCAATTTCCTGCATATTTAAAGAAATAGATCTAGCAAAAGTTTTAGTAAAGCCATAAAATATCATTTTAGTTTCATAGTTCCTGTGTCTGCATTAATTTAAAAGGGAGTCTTAAATTTGCTTGTTCTTATGAAAGACAACCATATTTGAATAATGGGTTGTGATATATGACAATTCAACTCTGATGTTGTGTGTTTGACCTAGTGCTTTTGTTAATGAGAATGTGTCCCCATTTTTAGTATTTTTGATGTCTTTATGCTACAGGATTTACATTAAAATATAGTCATATTATATTATACAGACTTTCTTCACTAGCTCGCATGAAAATTGCAAACAAGTTCAAGAATTGGACACAGAATTTTATAGAATCAGAACTCAATCCAGCCTGAGTTCTAATAAAATTCAAGAGCTTGTTTGCACATCCCTGAGTATAACACTTAATGTACTGTTGTAACAGCCCAGTGCTCACTTGTCTAATAGGCAGAGAATCTCACAGTTCTGCAGTTCTGGAAGACTCAGTGCTAGAAAAATGTCAGGCAACTCTAATGAGGCTTCAGATGCTCTGGTTTATGCTGGAGTTTAATTTAAAGTTACACTGATGTTTTAACATGTTTGCTTATTCTTGAGTAAAGAGGATTCATTATTTCAATGACATAACCTCCAGACAATGTTCCATGAATTGATTTAAGATGTGCTGGTAATTTTAACAGCCTTAATGTGGAGCTGAACATCTGTAACAACATATTACTTGACTTTTATCCTCATTTTATTTTTTAAGCAAAATAAAGGGAATGTCTTTCTGAAACAGTGGACAAGTTCGTAACTTTTTTCTTTGGTTTTTTATTACTATTTTTTAAATAAATCTGTCTCCTTCACTGCCTCTCTCAGGTCACTAGCAACACAGATTACAGACACTGTTTTTAGACCTCAAAAGAGCTGGAATTTGAAATAACATCTATGTTACTGAACATCACATGAACTGGAATACCTGGTAAACTCATTCTGCCTAGCATGTAAATGCTTCAGAGCAAATAAACCATATGAAAGGTAAAGCACAAACCACCCAGAAACATTAGTTGACTAGCTATCTTGATTAACTTATTAATCACCACATCTGGAGAAACCCACATCTGTAAGCACTTAACAGCATTAGTAATGTCATAGTCACATTGAAAACAGACTGCAAAACCATGCACAAACCAATCTGTATTGCCTTATACATCCAACTACGGGGCTACCTACGGAGATCTTGGTTCAACCCAGGCTTTTGGGAGTGGTAGCGGTATTTTACAGGCAAGCTGAGTGCCCTTTGCAATCTACAGTACGTAGATTTTCCTTGTTCAACAGAACTCAATAAGTTAAGGTGCAGCAGCGAGGGGTTGTTGGGTAGGAAGAGGCTCCCTTTACGGTTATTAACAAGTGGAACAGGTTCCGGAATTCCTTCAGCAGACTTGGCACCAACCAATGCATTAGTAGTTGCATTCTTGAATTGATATGAACCTTTTGAGTAACTTGATCTAGCTGCATTCTTTACTTCTAAATAATAAGAAAAAATTTAAATTAATTTTTTTTATTAAAAATTATTTCAAACCACAGGCATGAATCAATTTTGATATTATGTGGAATTACAGACTTTAAAGCTTAAAGTATCGGTTTCTACAGCTGAAATAAAGGTTTATACCTGCAGCTTGCTTAAGTTTTTTATAAAAATGGCTTTTTATAAAAGAATACTTATAAAAGGATTATTCCACAATATTATCATCTTTGAGCAATAATCCCATCCTAGGGTAAATGTGTCTGAGGCAACACTTATTTCCCACATGTTGATAAAGGCTTTGAGATTTACTAGCTGTTGAAGATGTTTATTCCTTTGAATCTACTGAAAATGACAGGGGAGGTAGAGCACTCTGCTGCTATTTAAATAAATAAGGAATAATAGAGAAAAGTAAGGTCAACACTTCAAAATTGTGCAAGCATACTAATGGAATTAAACGGATGTTTAGGAATCTACATAAAAGTTGTTGGATATTCAGAATTGCTGAATACTGTAAATTTCAGAAGGTCATACATAGCACCACTAAAAAAAAAGCTAATAAATTTAATTTCCTAAATATGGATTTAGCTTGAAACTGTGAATCTTAGTCTTCCGCTTCTAATATATCAAAGCTAATTAAACAACCCCCCATATTAATAGCTCTAACAAACGCCATCCTCTGTAAAAAAACAATAATAAAATGTTTTTCTGGTAAGAACATGCAGTAATGATCTTCTCCCAATGCTTGTTTCATTCTAAATGAGTATATTATAGGGAAGAAGGTACATTACTGAGTCACTTAGATCTTATATTCTGTTATGTATTATGAGGCGAGGAGGTTAGGTAGGGAGTAGGTTTATGGACTGAAAATCTTGCAGCATCATTTCCATATGTTTCAATTGCCTTAAAGTTTCCATGGAGAACTTTGGGCAGACAGTAGCTCCAAATTATTTGAGGAGGTTGGCATGGGTTTTGGCATCTTTGTCTAGTTTACCATCAGCTAGAAACACTATCTGGTAACGGGAAAGATACATAAATAGCATTCACATGCTTGCCATTTGTGTTCAAGCACAAAAATCTGTCTCTCTCACAAACAAGGTGATTATATGTGAATCACAAGAGTCATTTGAATGTACTTTTTAACAAAATTCAACTATTGGATGGACAGTGTCCATTCCCATTCAATGACTTCTGAATTGATGGCTTGCTACTACTCTAAGGTGGATAGAAAAATCAGTGAGAACAGAACTAGAGTCTGTCACAATGTTATGCTGCTCTTTGCTAATAGTAACATTTACAGTATAATAATAATGCATACTCATGAGAACTCACATTGATTTTAAATCATCGGAGAACAGCATATATCTTTTATTAGTAAAAATGCCAGAAAAAATGCCATGTGTCATATTGGATACACTACTTAAAAATCATCAATCTTATCTCAGAGTTACTGGGTTTTTGTCAAATTTTGTACTTCTGTCTTTGATATTCCTCCAGGGAAACAATTTTCAGATAACAAAAATATATCTGCAGAGAACTATCTCCCTACACAAGTCACTGGTCAAGCATGTATTTTAACACTTTGAAATGCATCAATTTGGTTCTGTTTTTAAACTACAGACAGTAATATTGGAAATAATCTTTATAAAACTACATGCCTGAATCAAAGTATCTTTACATACAGTGGAAGACAAGCAAAATCTATTAATAATACATATCAAGTTTAAGAAACATCATAATCTTTTTACAGTCTCTTCTGGAGTTCAGTAAGGGATGGTTTCAGATAACAGACCCGCCTATTAAGCACTAAACTTCCATAACAGTGTATGTCTTATGGCATATTCCATGCAGACATAAGCAAGTTTTCCCAAGATTTTGTGCTTGCAGTGGCACAGCATGAGCCAGAACTAAAATACCTTGTCTTTCGGCATGGCTAATAGCTTGAGCTTGGCCTCATATTTAATAGCACCACATGATCTTGTTCAGCATGAAGGCAGACTGAGCTGCTTAAAATATATCCTACTTCCCCTTATTTCTGACAGTGTGAATATGGTACTACCACTGAAAAGCAAAACATTAAACAATGGGGCTAACAGAGCTGCCTTTTTTTTTTTCTTTTTTTTTGTCAAATTATTCCAGATTTAAAAGTTCTAACTACCAGTTTCATCCCACGACCTCTAACCTCCTGCCAAGAAGGAACTCAGCTGCTTGAGATGAAAATGGAAGAAACCCCACAGTGGATGACTATGAAATATCTTGTTCATAGTACAAGTTTCTTTCTGACTACAACAGTTAATGGCTTATGTCTTTTTACTCCATCTTGAAAAGCAAAGATTACAGTATAATATCTGAATAACCTATTTTGGTAGAGATAATTATCTCTTTTTCCATTCCTCTGATACAATTATATATATTTTCACCTGAGAAGAGTAAAACTGATTATTTTTAGTCTAAATAGCCTGTCAAGTTGTACATGCACACTGTGCCACACACACAAGAACATCAGGATACACATGGAACTATAGGTGCAAGCACAGAGGTGCAATTTCGAACACAAGATAATACTGTGCTTTCACATTAAGCAGTATCGTACAACTAGGTGAGAAATACAGGCCGAATGTCACTTCTGCAGATACATACTATAATGTGTAGAACTAAAATGCTTATGTTTTTATAGTATCCTGTTGTTCAACAAAGGCAGTTTCTTTTTATTAATAATTTCTTAAAAAACTGATTGGGTGCTGGCACCACTGCATGGCCTGATTTCCATAGAAAACATCTTTGGGAAACAAAGGTTGCTGTTAATTATACAGAACTAAATACATCCTTATATACTGTCACTGTCTCACTAGGTTTGGCAACCAAACTGTCTGGATTGGGGTAATTTGTTTTATCCCTGTGCAATGTTAAACCACAACCTCCAAATCCACAAGGGTTCCAACTATGGGATGAATTTAGCACCAGTGAGTCTACTAAAAGAGAATTATTTTCTAGTTAGATTAGTTTCTCTTTAACTAATATGACATAAGCCTTTATTTTCAATGCAAATAGTCACATGATGGGTGTGCTGCTTGCATTGTTTTTTCTGCCAAATTTCATTAGAACTACTCATGACACTTCTCATGTATCCATAAGGCATTATTATTTTTAACTAAGAATAGAGACACTTACTGGTCATTTTAAGAGAAAATTCTGAATAGCTTTTTGAGAATGGCAAACAATAAGGAAGTGGATAAGAGTAGAGTAGGAGTAAGAAATTCCATGTTTTCTGTAGATTTCCTAATTGCACCCTGGGTGAACACTACCTACTTTTGGTAAATGCTGTACAGAACTTGCCCAAGAAACCTGTCAACATTAGACGGATAAAAAATAATGTCTAAAAAAATGTGAGATATTAATGTGATTTATGTAAAGGTATTTTGAAACCGCATACATTCCTCTTCCTTCCCCCCATCATCAAGAGCTCCCTTTTCAAGCTCAATGAATATACACTTGCCTACAGACTGCATTAGGGAATCATGCCCGTTTCTATTTCTATACATTTTATTTATTATAATGAAGATAATTTGAAATGCAATCTGCAACTCCCTGAACATTTTTAAAACAACCAATGTAGTTAATCTAATGCCTATGGCAATCTCTATTTATTTTTTGTGAGCATACACTTGCCATAACTTAAAACTGGGCTGAGCTTTAATTTAAATGTAACAAGGCAGAATACCAGTCCAGTGCTTTCAACAAAATGGCTGAAACTGGCTTCAGCATGATTTGCCTGGAAGGGAAGATGAAAATGTATTTTAAAGGAGAAAAAATATCCTGACCAAAACCAGACATCTAAACAACCACCACCGATACCCACTGCTCCTTTCCTCCCCCATCTCTATCAGCTGCCAGGCTTTCAGCACCGTTTTTCACCAGACACTAGCACAGTGTTTTCCTTCATAGTCAGCCATCAGCCAGAACTGTCACTTGCAGATACTTCATTTTTGTTTCAGTCTAATTCATACTGCACCCCCTTAATCTCTGTAGTGAGTAATGCCATGTCACTGTGCAGATATGCCAGATCCAGCCCTAGAAGTACAGAGAGTGTTTTTAACAGTTAAACTATCTCGGTTTGAAAAAATATTTTATTTCTCCACCTATCTTAACTGTTCTCTTTCTCCTAAGCATCATCCCAGCTGACCTCCAAAGGAGCAATCACCGTTCTGCAATCTGGCATGTCTTCCATAAAGCTCAGCTTTCACGTGGTGGGTGAAGACAAGCTGCAGCTCTCTATTACTAAATGCAAATAATCAATATGTTGATTGAGCTTTTGGCTATCAGAGTTCTTTTGATGGGAGTGACAGTGAACACGACTTCCCTCGTTCAATGACAAGCCTGTTTAGATTTCGCTACCTACCACTTTGTGAATCAGGCAACTGAAAATACCCACAGCAATTCCTCCAAACTGTCAGCTATTGCTGTGATTCCACCCAGCACCCCCTGTACAAGACAACAGATTAACCATTAGGCTAGATATGTTGAAAATATACAGCTTCAACCTTTCCCCAGCTAGCTCAGAGCGATGTATAGATGATTATTTCAACCGTCAGCTGCCGCATAGACTTAAACCCCTGCACAATAACTCCTGGATTCATCTGCCCCTTGTCAAACTTGCACAGCTTTAGTTTGAGCATACACAGTGTGGCAGTTTCACTGCGGATCTAGAATAATCCAGACGGCTGCTGTCTCTTTGTTAACAGGAAGCTAAACTGATGAGTTTGTAATGCATTTCTTATCAAAGGTAGTTTCAGGAAAGAAAATGTGCCCCATCAGTTGGGGTTGAAATTTAGGATAGTATCAAAATATGGTTTTATCAGAACATTTGGTATTTCTTGGGGAAAAAATACCGTTCATCCCCTTTACAAATCACTTATGTCAATGAACTATTTATTTTATACATTTATAATTACTACTTGTTTTTTCGGTGGTAACAGATGTAATGAAATCATTGACTAGAAACTACAATGCAATGGTGCTTGATGAGATACAAGAATGCTAATTTTAGAAACTGCAGAGCAGTGTTTGCCTGGTGTCTGACATGGTAATTCAAATGAAACAGGATTGCTGTTTGGGTTTCTATGTGCATTACAAACCCAGGGAAACACATTACATTGCTTTTTTTTTTATACAACGAGAAACAGATATGCTGCGTATCTCTACATACTAGTACCATTAGAAAAGCAGGTGAGGCTCTCTGGCTTTAGTTGCAAGTGTGTGTCATCTGAAGTAGATAAGAAAACATGAAGATCCAAGAATGTAAAGAATGCATCATCTCAGAACATTTTAGAAAGAGTGAATGGTGTTTATATGAGACATTCTCTTTGAAACAGTGCAGCCTAAGAAACATCTTCCCCCCAACCCCTGTCGCCCCCTCTTTTTGTCCCAGGCTTGCACCTTTTGGCTAAAGGCACATAAATTGAACAACAAATGCATTGCTCAACTTTGTTTTTTTTCTATTGGCATCTAATGCTTAAATTCTATATTAACAATACATGGTCCTTCGGTTTTAATTCTCCTCACATATAAAGGATTGAAACTCAGCTACAGATATATTCCTCACCTTTGCTTTTCCCTGAATACTGTAAAAAGACAGTTAATAGTAAATGTGGAATGTTCCTAGGCTGGATCCTGTTATGTATTCTAGATGGCTGCTCTGACATTCTGTGAAAACAGTTCCTGAGCTTTTAGGGATACACATGTATATAGAATGAAAGAGACTGCAAAGGTGTTTTGGAAACCCAGCAAACTTTTAACTGGAAACGTTGGGTTAAAAAGTCCAGGGTATGGTACTACACTATTTTTAGGGGTAGAGCAACCCTTTAAGGTTACAGTAGAACTTTGATTTTTTTTCTTTTCTCCTCCAGTTTAATTCAAGAGCATAATTATTACAAATGCTTTCCAGAGATGCCAGCTGTAATCACTTCTCTGTTTTCTGATTCAAATTTTAGTATTCCCTCCCACATTTTTCTTGATTTTCAATCTCCATTCCCCATTCCCTTCTTAATTTATGATTCACTCTGTAATTGTTTATTCAAGTCATTATATTGTTATTGGAAAACTGTCAAATGAAAAGTTAAAGAAAAAGCATCAGTGGACTTCTTTTACCCCATCCATTTAATTGTCCAATTGACTTCTCCACATGTTGCACACATATAGACTCCTATTTGGGTAAAATAAAGTTTATTTTGGGAAAGAGTGAAGAAAGGGAGATGTGTCTAAATTGTAGACCTTAAAACAGAACATGGTCTGTGTTCATGGGGGTCTGCTCTCCAGACAATCATCAAAGTGAATGGAATTCACTTTGTCTTTTGAGAGTACGTTTTGGAGAATAAGGAAACTCAAAGTCTCTCATGAGATATGGTGAGTGTAAATATTCTCTGAGATTAATTTTAAATTCTGTTATTTCATTATGACAAGCTGTTCTGCTATCTGAACACTGAGGGAGAGCAACAGCAAAATGTTACCCCCATGTGTCAGGAAAGAGCTATTCAGTCCCTGTGTGTCCTACTGTGTCACAAGCAGCCACGAACTCCAATTTTAGAGCTCCAGCTGCTGCGTCTGGCAGAAGCAAAGTACAAAAGGATTGCTCAAAGCCACATGTTAACTTTTTAATAGACTACCTGATGATCCCATTGCTACAAACAGAGGACTGGGAATCTCTTAACTGGGAGCTTAGTTCTACCACTGATCTGTTACATCGCCTTGGGTTGCTCACTTGCAGTCAATTCCCTTTTAACAGAGTTCCTTACTTATAGCTCTTGCTAAGACTGAGTGACCAAATTATCTGAAAATGCATCTGCTAATCACTAATTTTCTCAGATCTACCAGGTTGCTACTGCTATTTGGAAAGTACATTGGGAATACATTCCATAAAAACATACTATATGCATATGTAATAAGAGTAAATTGTTATTACAGTCTTTTGGTTTTTTTTTAAATTTAACATGAAAGTGTATCTCTTTAACATCAAATAACTGTAACATCTCTTTTTTATTTCTATATTTCTTTTTTCTTTCCTTAAAAAATACAGTGTCGATTAAGGGACACCAATTTCCTTGAGTTGTCCTTTGACAGTTCCCCAAGGCATGACACATAAAGCCAAAAGGCACATCTTTGGGGGATTCTTTAGCATCACCCAGCAAACTGTAGCATTTCCACACCCGTAGTTCTCAATTCAGTGCATTGTCATAGACTATCCTTGTCTCAATACACAGCAATCCAAAGTGTATGGTCCTTTGTCCTATTGCCTCAGAGAGGATTTTGGCACCAACTGTAAGGGACTTGAAAGGAGAAGTTGCAGCACTAGCGAGGGTTGACTGTTGTTATGAAGCTTTGCCAAGCTGTAGGAGGAATCTATCCTGTTTTTGCAAAGTAAAGGAAGTTTGTGACTGAATACACTCACAATCTGATCAGTCACTGCTAAAACCAGTGAAGTTCTCTATATGGACAAAAAATAAGCTTCTATTAAAAAAAATTAAAATAAAAATTTGGAAGGCCACTCACCATTGTGCCTATGAACAATTTGCTGCTTACACTCCCCCAACTCCATTAAATTCAGTGGGAAAGCATACAAAGTCTAGAAGTAACTAAGGGAAAAAGTAAGCACAGGAGTCCTTGGTGATTGCTCTGCTCTTTGGGATTAGAAATCTTGTATTTACTGCATAGATTGTGTTCCCCAGGGAGAATATTTCAGCGCATAGGAAAGGGACAGTTATATGCCAACTTCTTTGGAGCAGGACTCCACAAATTTCAGCTATGTCTTGCTGCAACTGTTTCCTTCCTGAGAACATTGGGAAGTGAAGATTTCATCCTGCAGAAATCTAATTAGAATTATTTGTTTTCCAGTTCAAAGTGCCAATTTATCTCAACATAAAAATACACATTCCCACTGCAATTCCAACCTGCATATCCTGTAATTTTAAACTCAAATAACCTTTTCTCTACCCTGCTCATGACAAGTTTAAAAATAAATTTGTGATGAAGGTGTTCTCATAAACGTGTTTTCTGAAGAAGACACACTAGATGCCTGTGCCAATTTCCATGCCAGGACAGCACTACTGAGTAAAGAAGAGATTTACATGAAACTCTTATAAATTCTAAAATATTTTTTATAATTATTCCTCTGCTTCCAAGTGAGTTGTCCTACTTATGAAACATGCAATTTAGAGGACTTTCCCCAGTTTATTCTTTTTTTTTTTT
>KZ505852.1:295276-370351 GCA_002844005.1 Limosa lapponica baueri
TTTTTAAATTTCACTGCCATTGGATCTCTTTTCCCTTTTGGCTGTTGTTTTCCTTGTACAAAATGGTGCAGCAGTGTCTGTGTCTCTGACCAAGAAGAATTAAAATCTTGACATTTAACTCTGACTTTCTTATCGTCAGACTTATCTGGCTTTCATCCACACCAGTGGAAAAACTTCCATTTATTAAATGTTAATAGGATCAGGCTCAGTGACCCCCAATACTCCTTCAGGTTCAGCTGTAATATTCCTCTGAGATGGAGGTCTTCACACAACTGTTACCTGTGAGGTCATAATATCATTTTCATATGTAAACTAAGTATAAAATGCTTTGCATGTTTACATACATGGTTTTATATACAAGTGCTTACACTGTATATACCTATTCAGGAACATTTCTATATAATTAAAACGAGCCTTCTGAAATATTAGAAATTTTTTTTTTTTTTAATAAAATTGTTTCCTCACCAAAGCAATACATAATAAAAAAGTTCTTGGAGGCTTTTGAGTCGCTACTTATTTGTAAGCCAGCACTACCACCTGCTGGTTACACAGAGTTTCAAGCCCCAGTGCTCTTTTCTGTCTTCAAATCTATGCATATGTATAGAACAGTATTTTTCAGCTGCTCTTATGTATAGAAATGTTATTGCCAGAAGGCAAATTTTTAGCACATTGGTTGCAGTTTAACAATACTCTATTGCCTGAAGTACGGCTTTC
Organism: Limosa lapponica baueri; assembly: GCA_002844005.1. NCBI lineage: Eukaryota > Metazoa > Chordata > Aves > Charadriiformes > Scolopacidae > Limosa > Limosa lapponica. The sequence continues at coordinate 295,991 of KZ505852.1, forward strand.
ATAAAAGCAGAGAATGTTAATTGTTGACAAACCAATTCTCTTATCCAAAGTACTGTAAGTCACAGGCTAAACATCCAAATTGATCAAATAGATTGAACCTGCTGTATTAAAAAAGCCTATTGTAACATATGCTGGCTTTATCACTTACAGATATATAGTTAAATGCACTTCATGACACTAAGAAACCAGTACATTTTTTTAATAAGTGCTTCCTACTTTAGTGAGTTCTACAATGTACTACATTCTTATAAAGCTCTGTTTTCCTCTGAACAAATGTATCCAAAAAACCAATATCACCTGGTAAATATATTAATATAGAAAACAACCATGATATAAATAGCTAAGATTAAATCTATAAAATAATAGCAAAAATAGCAATAGCAAATATAGAGATGGAATACAATTCATTGTTATAGAAAATTAGGGAAGTATAATACATAATTTTTAGGTAAACAATGACAAAACAAAGGAAGTGAAACAACAACAATAGTCATCATAATAATAATACTAAAAAAAAAAAAAGAAATGGAAATGTGATGTCTACCTGTGACTGTACCTGCAAAAGAACCTGCAAAAGAATTAATACTTACATCTCTGCCAAAGCATACAGTAGCTTGGCTGAAATCAATTGCTATGGGGAAGCAAGGGCTGGCAATTTCATACAGGTGGAAAATAAAGCATAAGCTAAGACATCCAGTGGTAATAACTAATAACAATGTTACTTACAATAGAGTTTTGATCTCTTACAGAAAGTGTACTCAAAAGGATGGATGAATATAGCAAGGATATTATTTTTCAAGTAAAACCTAAATAGGATCAAAATATCTCCATACAAAATAATAAAAAAATTAGACCATTATAAATTCCCACTGATTATTTCTCTAATACTCAAAAATACTGCACTGACAACACTGAAATACATGCAGAAGCTAGGGTTGAACTATTCAGAATTATTGTAAGAGGGAAACGCATGCCATCTCACATTCAGTTCATGTAAGGCAAACTATAACAATATAAAAGTATGCAGACTAACAACTGAGAAAGAAAGCAACTAATACTGAATCTACCAAACTAAATTGATAGCCAGCATTAGAAAAAAAAATAAAATATGTTTTGTCCTTTTATTTTCCACTTTGTTATTAAAGCTACTCAGAGATATCAAGCTTGCTTAGCTCATGACAAGGATTAGGCAGATCACGCAAAGAGATCACAACCCGTGACAAGGAACAGCTTTAGAAAGAATACTTTATCAAAGGTAAATGCATTGTGCTATGTACTTCTGGTTTCATTAACCAAACCCTGATGAGAATATGGACATTAGTAGAGAAAGTGAAGGTAGCCCAACAGCAGCACCCTCACTGTTAGTACACAACACATTGAAACAAGAGGAAAGAAGTCAATAGGGAATTTTTAAGTGAGGATTGTCAAAGAGTTAGATTAGCTGCTCAGGTTGCTCAGCTATGTCCTGCAGAATGCTTGGTGGGCTCAGTGTTATAGCAGGAAAATCGCTTCTACTCTGTGAGTATAAAATTAAATACAGATTATGTCCATTTTTAAAGCAGGCAGCATGATAAGGAAGAAAGAAGACTGATTAAAAAAAAAAAAGACAGACAATTCTAGAGGAAAACCACTGAACTGCCAGTATTTCTGTTATAATTATCAAACCAATTTCCCAATAAAGTCCACAATCACCTGGAGGAAGAGGAACTCTCTCCAACAAAGAGAGAAATGATATATAAGATTTCATAAGATTTATGAACCAGTTACTATCCTGAAAGTAACTATATCAACCACAAATGCCACAGGATGTCAATATATTTGGAAATAGTGTTGCTGCCAGATATTTTGAGAGTCAGATAGTGAAAGCATCCAGAAATCCAGCGCTCAGGGGACAATGACAGCTGTCAAGAAAGTCATCTTCCAAAAGCGAATTGCTTGGAGCTCTACCTCTAAGGATTTTATTTTGTCCTGCTTGAGGAGAAAGAAGAGGGCAGACAAAAGACTCATATGCTAAAGGCAGATTAAAAACAATCGCATCTTTTGACATATTTTATGTTCCTCATGGGCAGAACTCAAAGATACTGCTGAAGAAGTCTGTGGGATCCAAGGGACAACTTCAGGATATTTCTTGAGGAGTAGCTGAGGCTTGAGGGTAAATATATGAGCCTAAAGATACAATTCTTGCATTTCCTCAAGCTACAATTTGAGATGCAAAGCAAGAGCTTGTCTATCTATTTAGCAGGAGAAATCTCAGTAAAACTGTGGATGAATGAGCTGCAGCATTCAAAGATTCAATCAGCCAAGCAAAAAAAAACATTGAAGCTTGATCAGCTACTTGACATCATAACACTAGAAATCCTGAATCTAAAACCAGAGTATGCCTTTTCATTCAAGTAGGAGACAGTATTTTCAGGAATTATTCAGAATAGAAAGAAAGAAAGAATTCCACAGACCATGCTATAATAAAAAAGAACATGTGGTGGTGATCACAGGGGAGATCCAAAACAAAAGTTAAAAGAATTCCATGCTTGAAAAGAGGCAAATTTAGGTGTAGGGAGTTCTAAGAATGGCGGAATTACACAATAGTAGCATATTAAAATGCACAGATAGGCGCAAAATTCCCACTACATAAATCTACATACAGAAGGATCTGGTGCCAATGGGTTAAAAGAATGCCAGTTCCTGCCCTTGCCTTACTGATGTAATATCAGACAAACCGAGACAACGCAATCACAGATCCTCTGCTTGAGTCTTCCCTGTCACTGCAAATTGTGCATTCATTTACTTATCTTCCAAATTTAACCAAAGGCTTTTGCTGAGTCATGTAACTTTCCAAAGCATAAGATGGCCATAAGTTGGACTCCTTGTATGGAAGGATTCCCTCAAAGAGCTGGGAGTACATTACTGATTCCAGCCTCTGCAGACCCTTGCATTACAACTATCACCACAGAACCTGTGATGAGACTGACATCTGTCCTGAGTCTACTATTCTTTCATCTTTTCTCCTTTGTCTGAATGAAGAAATCAATAAGGTATATCTTGTTATCCAGGGCAGTGAGACTCTTGACTAGAAACAATCCAAATATACCCAAAGAAATGCTCTTTAGGCATGTATCTAAACATATATTCATTTTTCCTTGGACAATGCTTCTTTGGAACACAAGTTCTTGGTATAAAGAAATCCAGCTTTTAAGAATTATGGAAAAATTTAGATTTTTACCAAATGAAAACTGATTTAATTTTCAGCAGATTTTTTTGTATGTAAAATGAAACAAAACACTACATTTTGATGTCTCAATTTACTCAAAATATAATTTAGCAGCAATTAAAATTTAATTTGAATAATACTCTAAAAATGTGCAACCTCACTACAATAGGATAGATATTTTTCTGTGGAATACCAAAAACAGTTGTTGGCATCCAAGAGTTAGTAAAATGTACTTTGCTATTTTGTTGCTTACCCTGGCATTGGAAAGCTTATGGCTTTGTTCAGAACCAAGTAAAAAAGCAGTATTTCATGTCAAAAACAAGACAAGATGCAAGAATGGCTATTAGTCCAATTCCATTAGTAGTAAGAAATATTAGCATGTCATCTGAAAATTTGGGAAATACTTCCTATATGTTGTAAAGGACACTATGTAGTGGAAGCCAGAAAATTACATCCTGTTCTATTCAGCAGTGCATCTCACTTCTTTTCACCCTTCTGCTGCCTCATCATGTGAATTATATTCATTTTCACACCCTGCGATCTAAATAAATACTATATCACTTCTGTGCTGCCACCCATCTTGTGACTGACTGATCACAGAGAACCTGAAAATCCTTGCATGTTTTAGTAGATCAGGAATTAATTCTAGTAGAGATAAAGAACGAATTAAAAAATCACTGGACAAAACCCTGTTAACGAACCATACTATCAGTTTGCGACTATGGATTTTACCTCATGTTACTCATAGAATCATAGAATAGTTTGTGTTGGAAGGGACCTTTGAAGGTCATCTAGTCCAACGCCCCTGCAATAAGCAGGGACATCTTCAACTAGAACAGGTTGCTCAGAGCCCCGTCCCGCCTGACCTTGAATGTTTCCAGGGATGGGGCATCTACCACCTCCCTGGGCAACCTGTGCCAGTGTTTCACCACTCTCATTGTAAAAATTCCTTCCTTTTATCTAGTCTGAATCTACCCTATTTAGTTTAAAGCCATTATCTCTTGTTCTATCGTGACAGGCCCTGCAAAAACGTTTATCCCCATCTTTCCTGTAGGCCCCCTTTAAGTACTGAAAGGCCACAATAAGGTCTCCCTGGAGCCTTTTCTTCTCCAGGCTGAACAACTCCAACTTTCTCAGCCTGTACTCATAGGAGAGGTGCTTCAGCGCTCTGATCATTTTTGTGGCCCTCCTCATGAAACAGGAATAAGCATCATCTCTACATTAGGCTTAAAATTTTTAACTGTTTTTATTCTTTGCTAGAAGAATCTTAGTTCTATTAGCTGATGATACTTTATCAGCTAGGCAAATGTTTATCTTGACTTCTAGGTTGTTGTCCATATGTCACAACTTCTATTTTTACTAAAAGTCCAAGAAATATGTTCTATATGGGATCATGTAAGTACTACAGTAGAAGGGCTAGTTGTAGAATAAACCACCTACACTGCTAGATGGTACACCTGCTAGTCCATTCTGGCAAGAGTTTGCTCGAGAACAGAACCTCCATTTCTTGTTGCCAGTCTTTCTCCATAGCATAGCTATGGTGATGTAAAATCTCTCTCCATACTGTAGTGCTGTGTCAGACAACACATAACACCACTTAGTTAGAGAGTAAAGATAGTAATGTCAGGAACATAGGAATGGAGAAAGTAACATGCTTAGTGCAAGCAAAATCTTTTATGCAAGAACAAACAAAGGAAATTGCATGACAAAGATCAAAGATGCTATAATGATTTTTTGGATTTCCTTCAGCAGTTCTTCACAGTAAACAAATTCTGCATTCCAATTAAAGTTCAGAAGCAGCTAAAAACTGCAGATGATTTTTAAATTATGTTTTTTTCCACAAAAGGAGATTCTTCCCTGCTGATGCAGATAAAAAGAAGGTATTAGTGTCCTCTTAGTATCCCCTTTCAAACCTCCCTAGATTAAGATAGCAGCAAGGAAGTTCTTTTAATTTCTCCATTCTTCCTTTCTGTCATGTACAACATTTCTCTTTCCTCTCCTCCTTGCCATGTTTCTATGACCTCCTTCAGCAAAGATCAGAAGTGAAAATTGGCCTCTGCAGAGGAATCACTATGTCAGAAAGACACCCAGGCTTATGTTAAGTACGTCAAAATACAAGGATCTCAAAGCACCTCTTAGCACAAACTATAATATAATATATCAAGAATACAATATTCTCAGTCCCTGGGTGGAAAAGGAAGTATAGTCATGTAGTGAGTCAGTGGCACAGTCAAGATTGGGACCTTTGCTTTGTACTATTGGCCTAGGTAGAATTTCTAGTCAAACTAAAATGCCCACATGAATTTTTAACCATATGACACTGGCCACTTCTTACACAGTCATAACTCATTTTCTAACCTCCACAATAATTGTACTGTGATAACAAGATATGATCAGTACCACTGAAGCATGTGTGTGTGAGGTAGCACACAGTATATTTCCTAAAGTCATTGATAAAAATTGAATTACAGTATTACAGCATTCAGTAATATATAAAATATCACAAGGAGAGCTACATCATTACATTGCAAAAAGGTATTGCTAACAGAAGCTGGTAAATAGTCTCCAACAGTAAAAGTCCAACAACTGAACTCTAACCTCTTTTAAAGTATACCATCAACATATTTAAGAAATTACATGCAAAAAAAAATAGCTATGATTTCTTAAAAATTGAACTTAATAAAACTGAACTTAATAAAATCTGAAGATCTCTGGTTCTACTTCAATCAACTCTCCAAGCTTAGCTAAGCACTAGGTTGGCTCTCTCTGGCTCCAATTCTAGAGGTATAAATCACTTAGTACGTGCATTAGTGATCACACTACAGCTAATGTGACTACTTACCTGATTAAGGGTGTGCACATGTAAAACATGCTGGGGGTCTTAATGGAAAATTAAAAAGCATCAAAAGCACTAACACTCCCATAGGTAATGCAAGCCAAGCACATTTTAACTTGGTTTGGAGGGATTTTATTCTAGGATTTTCTTATAATAAACTTCATTTCACCTAATATTTTGATACTATACTGTGATCTGTTGTATGTTTCAATAAGCACCTTCTTCTATACATTACAATAACTTCAAATAACATGAAATGTAGAAGATCTAGGCCTGGGGACCTCTTTTTCTATGAATCTGAGGGATAATATTCCAAGTCAATGAACATATTTTTCTCAGAATCATAAAAGGAGCCAACCAATAAGGATATCAAACAAAAAAAAAGTAATATAATACAAGAGTATGAGAAGAACAGGCTTTATGAATCAACCATTCATTTTTGTTTGGAAGCAATTTGAAAAGAACACAATTTACGCATCAAAGTGTATCTGTGATTAGCATGAGCTGATAGCTTTCTGCTGCTATTGGTTCAATATCAATTTGAGACCTGCCCAATAACATCAACACAAATTAGCTAAGACTCAAAATCGCAATCAACTTGGGGGACCTATCCTGAAAAGTGGTACTAACAACTTCCCAGCATCAATGAGCTTCTCAATCCTGCAGCTGTTTTTAAAAGCTTCCTCCCAAAGGCACATTTAGAACTAAATTAAATGCAACTTTGACTTAATTAACGTTTTAAATGATAATGAATACAATGTAGATTCATAGAACACATTTACATTATGTTATAAAACTGATAAAAATTTAATAACTCTTTGTTAATAAGTTATGTCTCTCCAGACCCATAAAGCCTAAGGCAGTCGGTGCTGTAGTCTAGGGTCTAATCTAGGCTCCTAACGCAGGTGGAATAAGGAAGCAGGAGACTGACTTGACACTTGACATTTGCTCTAAGCCTGCTCTGGATCAAGCCACTGCTTGTTCATAAGTACTTTATTTCATATAGTAAAGGTCAGAATTTGGGCTCAAGGCAGGGCTATGACAGAAATGCTCAAGCTGAAACCGAGCCAGCTCTGGCATCTGTCGCTTGAAATAGCTTGGAATCAGTAGAGAAGGAGAGCTAACCGGCTAGCATCTGTCCCACACCAAGGAGGTAACAGGAAGAATCTGCTGCCTGGTGGTAAGAAACTGTCATGGTGAGTTTCATGACAACCAGCCACACTCAGGAACTAAAAATGCAAACATAATTTCCATGTCACCTTGCATAAGACCCTCTGCTAAATTCACTCCACAGGATGCAGACAGCATCTTTTCTAGCTTGTCCCCATTGAAGCAAGCCACACACTAGTCTCTTCCTTGCGACCCTGGTAAGAATAACTACTCAACGTAAAGGCCTAAAGGAATTAAATGCAGAATTCTTGATCTCTCCCTCCCCCACCTTCCCAATTCTTCAAAAGATTTGCTGCTAAACTTAGCAGTGCCTCCATCCCATGGTGATGTGAGAGTTCATCTTTTTACAGACATCACAAATTGGGCAGAGCATCCTCTCAACAGCGTAGTGGTATATACTGCATCACAAAACTCACCTGAAAAAGCGTGTGTTTCATTATGTTTTCTCGTCATGAGTAACACATTAGATTCCTCACTTTTACCATTCTACTGTTTCAAAAGGAACAGCTTGGTCTGGGGGGAGCGTTTTTGTTTTTTCTACTCTTGAATTTCTACATCTAAGTGTTCACCTATGTTCTCATATTACATCCAAAAGAAAGTTAAATAGTTTAGCAGCACCCAGGATCTATTAAAATACAGAACGTTAAAAGGGATTAATTTTTTGATTGTTTGAATCAAGCTACATACTTGAAGTCACCTACTGTAAAATATTGTTTCATGTTACTTTCCCCCCACCCCTAATTAATGTTGTCTATTCAGTATTTGAAAAAGAAATATAAAAGTCCCAGTGCATTCATTCACATGAAAAAATGATGGAATAGATACTTGGAGTCTCAGGAGGGCATAGACCAGCCCATTCTGATCACTGCTGCTATGTCTATGTTAGCAATGCAGAAAAACATACAGTTGCATCAAGGAGAGTTTCACCTGAAGGTCTACACATCAAGAGTGAGAGAAAGGCAGACAAGTCAAAGGGTTGGTTCAGCGAAACCACTGTTCCAGCAAGCAGTTCTGGAATGCTGGGTAAGATTGTGATTGGATATATTAAGTCAACTTGTCCTGTATTCCTTTAGTGGAAACACCTGCATGCATCTTTGTACCATTGTCACAAGGAGAAGATGGAAAGAAAGTAGGTTAGGCAAAATTGCAAATATAAACTAAGCCTGAAAGTGGAGGAGTAATTAGGAGATTTTTATTCTCAGAAAAGCAGATCTCATGGTGTCTGGCTTCTGATTTGGCAGTACCACAGGCTACTGAGCTGGCTGCAAATATGGCAAATCTATAGCATGTACAAGCATTTGACTTCATGTCAGCGGGTACACCATAAGAATCTTTATAGAACAGCACAGGAATCTCCCACATTGGTATTTTCTTTTTCAATTGTTCCACTGTCTGGTTTTATATGCTTCAAAATCCCACTGGCCAGTTTTGGTAACACCAGCTTTCTTGACTAGTTCATTCTGAGAAGGTGGCTGAGGAAGGTAAGTTGGTTTTCTTCGTTACCCAGTAGCAACGCAGACTACATTAAGATATACATGCCTGATTTTTTTCCAGCTGACTTTTATCTTAACTGAGTTATCTAAACTAATATTTTCTCAGCAAAATTGAATACTATAAAATATACACAAGTGTCTATTTTTACATTATTTTCAGTATTTTGAAAGGGGACACATGCAGTCTTGTAGAGATATTTCGAGTAAACATAGTCACATCAGTTCTCAGGAACACAACCCTGAATATGTGTGAACTGATGTAACTGTAGCAAAAATCTATCACCCTAAAAGAACAAACAATATTTAGAACTAGGTTTATGTAAATCAATCTATAACCCATAGCAAGGTTCACAAGCTCATGATTTATATTTTCTGTAGCTTTGAATTAACAGAAATTTATTCGGCACTGTGTCTCATTCGAACATCCCATTTTCATTATTCTCATTTTTTAAAAAACAGGCTACACAAGATAATGCTCCAGTATACAGAGGTGGGGTCATTCCATAGAAGTGAACTGTAAAAACATAACAATCTGATTATAATCGCTTGTTTATGACATCACAATGCTATCCCTGAGAGGCAACATGTGTCTTTTCTTTCCAAGCAGACCCGATCGCTTATTTACTGCTTCAATTTCTTCTTCCTCAAAATATTAAAGGTGTGCTATTGGCTTTTACAGCAGGACAAAGATGAGATAGTGTGGCCACATAGGGATCAGTGGGTTTTGCTACAGAGAAAGGTGTTTATGAAGCATATGTAAAAGTTAGAATTTCAGAGCAAATGAGTCTCCATTCCTCCTGTGGCCACCACAGAATTCTTACAGCTCAGAAAAGGTGTGTAGCGGGAGAGCACAGTGGCATTACCCAACCTTTTCCTCTTCCGAGTATTATAAATATAATGTAAATGGGATTGTATTTATAGCTGGTTTGAGAATCTCAAAGCCTCTAGCCACCACAAGGTGGTATATGTATCCTGTAAAAGCTGCTAAAGGGTGAAAAGAGAATTCCAGCACTGAAAGTTGTCCTTTGACAGGGAACCTGCACTTTAGCTCATCCATAAAAGCAAGTATTTCTTGTCTTGGCAACTTCTGCAGGACTAGAGAAGTAGTAGGTTAGTTTTCTGTAGAAAGCAGAGGAAATGGTTCTTGCATTCTAGGAGAAATAAGGACTACGCTGTCTTTTCAGCCAGTAATTTAAGAATCCAGGACTTAATAGCCAAGTAATTTAAAAAAGCTCAAGCATAGTTATAAAACTGATGAGTTTTAGATACACTGAGCAATGTGTGCGTTATACATTCTTCTCTCTGGCTAAATCAGTAAGTGACATGTCATTTCAACTCTCACTATAGAATTTAGTTTTTTAAGTTTTAATGACACACAGGCAGGGTCTACGCTGCCCTATGCGGCACAGGTCAATGAAGCAGCTAGAGTGTTCCTCGACCTAATGTGCTAAACCACATTGCCAGACAGCTTCAGCACAGTGTACCAACCTTAGTTCAAAAGTCATCCTTATTCAAGCTACCCAACACATTCATCTAATCTTGCAGAATGAAATTTTAGGTCCTCTGAGAAAGACTCAGCAGCTAACTTTTCTGTTCAGCATAAACCATGTGATGGCGCTAGAAGACCAGTGAAAATATATGGTTTGAAAATAACCTGGGCTTGGCACACAGGTAAGTACATGTTTTGGCTACTTTCAAAAGTTAAACCTTCTCCAGGCTTGTCATAGCATGGTCTTTCTTTCCAAAAAGGATGGCTAGGGGTTTGGGCTCAACTCTGAATTCAAAATATAGTGATCATTAGTCTTGTCTTTTGTCTCTAGAGATCCCTGATATTCACCAAAGTCAAAGTCTTCACATAAAGCTTCTCAGAACTAGCAGAGCATGCCAAAGCATGTTTTCTCACAAGCGGAATTAGATATGCCTGGGCCTAGTATCAAGAATGTCCTTGGAAGTTTGGATTCCCATGGCAGTGGGCATAGTGACAAGTTTAGAAAAGGTTTCCTTTTGGAACGTGAACTTTCGATGTTCCTGAGAAGCACAGCCATATGGTGATACAGAAACACAGAAATTAAATGGTTCAGGTTAAGATTCTGTCTGCATCAATTAATCATTTGAATGGCACTCCCCAAGATTTGGCACAGACCTAAGCAGAAACATCACACTTGTTAGTAATGTAATTTCATTGTATAAACCAGCCCAGGTTTTTCAGTGGCTAAGTGTCTCTCTTCGTTCTAATTCACCTGAGTGTCCAATGCAAAAAATGCTTACACCATTTGACTGTTGTTCATGTAGCAATCTATGAAAAGCAGCTAAACCTGAAAAATTGTAGACACACATAAAAAAATTTTAAATTCTATTTCCTTACATTTAGAAATATCATATCCTTTTTTTTTTTCCCAGACAGCTGCCTATAAACTTAAAAGCTATTTTAATGTAATTATGTTTAATCAAATTATGAGTTTCATTTGCTAGAAGTACAGGCAACAATATAGTAACAGAGAAACTGATTCACAGTGGAAAATACACAAGTGTCACTTTCTCTATATCTTATACAATTAGTACACTAAATCCTGGGTACATCATTGAATATGTAAATTGATACCTTCTACTTTTCTACTTGACATCAGATTCTTACAAAAGCTATTCATTGTTTCAAGAAGTTTCATACAATGGCCTGCGATTTTATTTACCTTGAGAAAAAAAAAAAAAAAAGAGTGCTTTTAAAACCAAAAGGAAAAAAAAAAGGAAAGAAAGAAAGAAATGCATTAAGCAATTGTAGAAGCAAACCAACCCAACTGGGGCACCACGACCAAAGCAAGCCTTGTAATAGTATAATGACCTTTAATGAGTGTCTGGGGAAACAATACAGTCCTAGCATAAAAGACAAAGGGCAAAACCCATCATGGCTCCACTGACACTAATTCAAAATGATTTTCAGAACAACTAAAGAATGTAAGAGAGGTAATCTGATCCACCAATCTGACCTCACTTTGATTCTGGGGCCCTGCTGCTGCCATTTCTAATTGTCAAACACTCTACATTTCACATCTGCTCATATTTAATGAAAAGCTGACTCTCACCGCCATTCTTTGAGTTAACTAGCTCTGTCAAGATGGGCATCATACGACCCCTGTGCACTGCAAAGAAAACACACTGATTTCCATTGAAGCCTTGCCAGTGAAACACTGCATGTGTGTATATATATATTTTAATTGGAAAAGAAAGGCTTATGCTGCTTTGCAAAGAGTGTGAATTGGTATTGATTTTCATACTTATTATTAACAGTCAAAGGTGACTAGTCTTGCAAGGGGAAGAGTGAGATCTCTTTTGATTTGATGGCGTGATGAAGGGGGGAAAAGACCCTAGGAAAGATAGGATGCTAAAAATCCTCAAAGCTGTCAATATCACTTATCCTTCAAAATGTAACATAGATATAACATGTTTCCCAACAGTATTGGGTTTTTTTGTGGCAATAACACCATTATTGTGGAGGTTTTTGGCTCAGCAGGCAACACAATCAAAAATGTTTACTTTATCTGCCTCTGTAGAGTCTTAAGTGAACTTGAAAGCTACGGTAAACCTACAAATTATGGGTTTTCTTTCCTTGCCAAACAGTGTTAATAGCAGAAATTTTACCCATTTGTATGGGACATATTCATTTAGCCTGTTCTGGATGCTGTTAACACCAGTGCTGGGACACAACCACATACTCTCTGTACTAGTCTGTATTAATGCAAACTATACTAAGAACTGTGTTACTGAGGCTGTTAGGCTGTGTAAGTAACACTGCCTACAGTAACTTTCAATCCAGGAAGGTTTCTTGTTCACTTTTCTTAACAAAATACGTTTTGCTATGTTTCACTCTGATTAAGGTATCTTTAAAGGATAAAAACTCCTGTAACTTAGAATAGGACTTAAAACTGGGAACCATCTCCCCTGAGGTGATGCATGAGTTGCAATCAAGTAGAAAAAAAGAACAGAGTGCTTATACACAGAGACAATATTTCTGGTAAAAGCTCTACGAAATCCTATTGGAATCATTAAATTGACTAATAAAATAAAATGCTAACAAAAATCACAGTATTGTTATATACTGCACATTGTGTATGGAAAAATGGTTCAAATGTCAAAATAGTTAAAGCAAAGTTATTCAACAACTTGGACTATATACTGCAAGACACATAAGGTATCAAAAGGCAACCAGATGCATAATCTACTAAGTACATTACATTCTTAGTAGTGAAAGGCATTTTTATCTGTGATGACTTACAATGTAAAGCGGACATGCTTCCTGATCAAAACTCCTAATACTCCTTAGAGATGTATCTGAATAATTTTATAGGTTTTCTTTGCCATTTGGGTAGGGAAAGGAAAACAGTTCCAGTCCCAAGACATAGTTTTGCCTGTTATGGGTGTCTAAAGAGGATAAGAAAATGAAAAAAAAAAAAAAAATCATCATTTTATTTAACAATCTTCCTCAATTGTTGACATCACACTGATAAAGGAAGCTTCCCTACCACTTGCCCAATGAATTAATGGCTATGCAGACTTGTTCAAACTTCTCTGTCTTTTCCCTCTCAACTCTGATCTTTCAAAAGAGCTTTTGGGGCATATTCCAGAATGATACTGTCCTATGGGACAGATTCCACAGTTAATTTCAAAACGTTTCCATCAGGAAAAGTTTTCAGCAGTCTAGCCCTTCTAAAAAAGCACTACAAAAAGTACAACCATTTTTACTAAAATTTCTGCAGTTTCAATATTAGATGGAAGGTCCTCCCTTATTGAGGATGAAGGGTTGCACTTTAGAATTCCAGCTACTACAAATCAGCCACTAAGCTGTATCCTATACATTTATTCACTGCCTATTATATGCTGCTGTAGTGGCAGCACTATTAAAGCTGTCCGCTTAGCATCAGTCACAGATTTAGACACAGCCCTGTTCCTCCACTGAAGCACTTATTGTTTAATTAATGACAATTTATATTCTATGAATTAAATAAAAAAAGATGTCACCAAACTGCACTTCTAAGGTCCTGCGTGCTATTGCAAGAGCATGCTTCATAAAGAGCACACAAAGCAAAATAATGAAATACACTTTTTGTATTAAAAATAAATTAAAACAGAAATATAAATACTGAGCTGTATTAAAACTTGGGTTTGACGTTTTTAAAAAGCATCAGCCCAGTAAAACTCACAGAACTACAATGTACGACACAAGACGGTGATGATACCACAGACACCACAGACATGGAACAGCATGTGTTGGTGTTAAAACTTACAGGCACGTAAACTGGTGGAGCAATCATTAACAGAGACAGAAGAAAGTGGGAAGGCTCTCTCAAGGGTGTCCATGTTACTATGTACACTGCCTGACATGCAAGAGCAGTCACGCTCAGAGCGTCCGCAATCAAAACAACATGCCAGTTTCATTCTCTTGTAGATGGACATCTTGGCTATAACCATGTGTTGGATGGGAGGAGAGGAAGAGCAGCAGGTTAATGGCAAGGTTATATATATAACAAGGCAGCTGGAAGGTAATTTAAGGGATTTAATACAGGCCTTAGTTTATGTTAACAGTCTTGACCCAGGAAAAAAAATGCAATGAGATTATTGATAACACTTTGGCTGTAGATTAGAAGTAGGGCAAAAGATAAATTGCTCTTTATTTCTGTTCAGTCTTATAGGGTGACCGCAGACATGGGGAAGAATTACTGTTTACAGTCAAGTGTTTGGATCAAAAAAGAACATAGTAAAAGCAGAGAATCCTAAGAATATAGTTTTCCCTTGGCACAATTAATACTACTGGGTTAAAATGAAAAGAAAAATCCAAAGTTGCTAATCCATTAGAAATTTTTGGCCTACCCTGCTTCCTGTAAAAATCAGACTTTTATATATCTATATATATATGTATGTATACACACACAAAAACACACATACACGTGTTCTTACATACACACACTCACATTATACACATACATGCATATATATACATATATATAAATATACTTATTCTTAAACATATGCTAATAATTTCTCTGTATTAAACTGTGCCAGGGAACTCCTTTACTGCAATAAATTACACATTACTAAAGAGTTACAAGATGTTCATAAAATTTTCTGAAAAAATTACTTTGTTTACATTATGTCTTCAGGAATTCAAATTAACTCTTGACAGAATACCAAAATTTGCCCATATAAGAGACACAACTAATAATGGTAAATATGCTTGACATTAAAATCAGTTCACAAATAAGGCATCACCAAAAGCACACAGAGCATTGGTCCATCGAAACATGCTGAACCAATCATTGGCATGTTTTCTGCTCTGGATTCAAAGGTAGATCGAGAACCAAATAACTGAACGTAAGATTAGGTGCTAATTCCAAAAGGAGTGCCAGGTTAGAATAGAACATTTGTATCCTTCAGTCACGGGAATGTGTAATTACCTTTGTGTAATTTTGTACGTTACCTGAATCACAGGTAGGTTTAAGTCTGAAGAAATGCAAAGGCCACTTAGATTGTTTCCCATGTTGCACTGAACCAACACTTTTGGTAATGGTTTAGATTGAACTGACTCAATTATACTAAAAACAAAACAGAACACTGACAGGCAAAAACAAAACCTTAAAAGCATATGCAGAAAAAAGGTAATGTTTCTCAGGCCTGTACCTTCAGTTTAGGATGTCTTTTTTGCATTACGGTGATGACATTAAATTTAAAATAATTTCTCTTTTTTTTTTTTTTTCCAGTTTCTTAATGCCACAGTCACCAGGGGAGAGGGATTGAAATCACTCAAATGGGTCAAGTCCTGTTCTAAGGCCTTGATGACTTGCCATACAGTATACTTGTCAAGCAAGGGTAACATTATGATTGTGGAAAACAGGCATTGAGGGAGATGAATGAGTGATCTCTTCAGCAGCGACTCCATTCCTCTAAAACTTTGCTCACATGACTAATGCCATGTTCTTTTAGCATCCTAGTAGAGTTATCTTACAGCTGTTCAGAAAGTCATCATGCAGCATCAGGCTTGTTCATTGCATGGTACATCATTCCTCAGAGCTTGGCTTTTAGTAAGAAGGTTTCCACTGCAGCTTTTGATGCATACACATTCAAACTACACAGAAAATTCAAAACAGCATTTGTTTTCCCATGGTTTCCCTCTGTCTAACTCTTCCCAACACATTGTTTAAAATGGAAAAGTTGGGCAGAAAAAGAAAAGTGAAATATGTTACCAAAAACGTGGAAGACTTTCCATTATGCCTATTTTATTATTTTCACTTTAAGGAAATGAAAGAAAAATAAAGGGCATTTGTGAGACACACTAACAGCAGGTGAAGTAAAAGGCAGGCCCAATTTCTTTTAATTATAGCTGTTTTGAAGGACTTTTTTTAATCAAATGCTGTAGCAAAACACACTGCTCAGAAGTTCTCAACTGCTGTGTCATTGGTTAGTAACAGTCCCTGGGTTTCATTTACTTGTAGCCATATCTTGTCAACAATCAATAATAGGATAGGACACATTTATGAAAATTAAAAGAAATCATTCTTAAGGGCAAAGAGGGTTGGGAAGGAAAACTTGTTGTACCATTTTCATCAGATTTAAACCAATGAAGTAAGAAATTTAAGCCCTTTTGTTCAATAGGGGAAGGACTTCATGACACTTCTCAAAAGCAATGCCCTTTCAGGGACTGTTTTTAACTGTTATTATCAGTTGTTCTGGAGATCATGCAGCATTTTAATATTTAACATCATTAACATGCAGGAAACAGGCTTGGACCTGGAAATATAAGTAGCAGAAAGGACTTGCTATAAGGGTTTCAACCAGTATATAAGCAACTGCATATCACAGCAATACATTTCAGAAAGAAAACATGCTGTTACTCTTCATTCTTTTTATACAGTCATTGTTACATTCATACCAAATACAATACTTATTTTCTTTTAAACAAAACAAAACATGGATTATTAGCAGGGATGACTAGTGACAAGATCAAAGACAAGACAGAAATGATTTTAAATGGTTCAGCCACACACATACCGTTTCCTATAAAACTTCCATAAACATTAACAAAAAATGGGAATCATCAGAGAGACAGGGGGACCTTAAGAACAGCCTCTGGGTGGGTGTTAAATTCATTTGACACCTGTAGCACCTGCATAAGAATCAACTAATTTCTATTCATAGAAATGTTATGGATGTTGAATAGAACTATTATTTGCAACTACTGAAAATGTAAGTTGGGACATACGGGAAATTACTGCCCTATTTTCAATTGAATAATCAATGGATGAAAAGGAAGAACAGATCCTCCTGCTTAGTATGATGACAATCCCACAGCATTTGTAAAATGAATTAGTAAAAATTTCAGGGGAAGTTATCATGGACACGGAAATGAGACTACTTAAATAATTTACTAACAAAACAAGGTATAGATGAAATATTCTTCTTATGATTTGTTAAGAGTAAAATGAAGGCAAAATTTCTGTCTATTATTTGTAAATAAATACTTTTTAAAACTTTTTTGTTGCAATTTTTCGCAGAAGGCAATAGCCCTCCTTTCTAATAAGGAAGGAATGTGGCTTAGATGTCTAAGCTTCTAGCAATACCTTGCTTTCTGACCTCAAAAACTTAAAAATCCCAGTCCAAATTTCTAGATTGTCTGGATCTGAGGTGTTACTTAGAGTTCACAACAGTAATGGGAAATATTTCCAGCTGCAAAAATAAGCAAAGGAAACTGCAGATTATTCTCTACCTAAGATGTCAAGGAACAGCTCCTTTTTTTAAAAAGCAAGCAGAACAAAGTGTCTCTTCATCCTTGCTGATTTTTTTTTTTAAACCATACAGTCTACCCAATCCTCGTATTCCACCCATCACTGTTGCAGTTTTCCCTGTGACCTCAACAGGAACAAAAAGTAGATCTACGAGGACATCTAGTGGATCTCTATGAGATAACAGCTGGTTAAGAAGATGAACTGGAAGTTTCTTGACCAGCAAATGGTAAAAAAAGGTCCCATTACACTTAAGAATTGAAATGCATACAGTGTCATTTCAATTCATCAAGTTCTCATGATCCACACTATGAGTAAAATAACAGCAGCATTAATGGACGACCAGACTGATTTGATCGCCTTTTAGCAATGCTGGTTACCATCATGAGACTGAAATATTGGAAGGACTTCCCCCAGCACAATTTCAGTTTCCTGAAAAATACAGCAGCATATCTTAAACTGTTTGTGGGAATTTATTTTCTCTTAACACAACAGGCAAAGCTATCTCTCCATCATTTAATTTTTACAGAACAACTTCAAGACCACCAAGTCAGCTTGTTCCCTATCTTGCAATTGGTTAGTTGTTTGCTATAAATCATACGGTGCTGTTCTTTGTCAAAACTGTAGAAACAGCAGGTGACCTGAGTGGATGTTTTGCCCTATTTTAGTAGCTACAAGAACAAATCACAGGTTTAGAAGTAACGGCACATTTATAGACCAATTCATTTTAATTTTCAAATCTGGTCATGACCTTTCCTTCATTATCTTAAAGAAGACTCTCAGCCAGCACACTCTCAAAGCTAACTGCATTGCTGAACAAACTGAAGCTATTAGGGAAATGGAAAAAACCCAAGTCAAAGCCACGCAACCTTTTCTTTTTTAATACTCTCAGCATGAAGAGCTCTTTTACTTGTTTATTTATTACTATTTGAATTAATTTCTCTGGTCCAGAAAGGCCTCAACATAGAAACATATTTAAAATTAATACATTACTTCAAATAAACCCAAATTACTTCCAGTATTTTGCCTCAAAGTCAATAGGATTCATCATTTTATCCAAAGAAATTAGGTTTTTTTCGGTTTATTATTAAGTATTGATTCTTATCATGCTGTCCTGTTTCACAATCTGCTTTTTTGTGCTGCCCCATCTTTCTGCTGTGTTATAGATCTTTAGAGAAATTTCTGTTCTCTGTTTGAATGCTCTATCTGTCCTGGTTTCACCTGGGAAAGAGTTAACTTTCTTTCCAGTGATTGCTGTTAAAGGAATGTCAATAATACCTATTGGTTTTAGTTGTTGCTAAGTGATATTTACACTATTCAAGGACTTTTTTCAACTTCCTATAGAAGTATAGATGGAATGTATGTATATAGATGCATAGATGTATATAGAAGTATAGATGCAACAGCCAATGAAATATTCCATATCATAGATGTCATGCTCAGTATATAAACGGGGGTTAGCTGAGGGGTGGGAATCTGCAATCACTGCTCTGGACAGCTCCAATTCACCAGGCAGTGAGTGACCCCGTCATCATTATTATTGTTCTTATTATTAATGTTATATTTCCTTTTCTGTTATTGTTTCTATTAAACTGTCTTTATCTCAACTCACATGGGTTTTTTCCTCCCTTTCCCCTCCTTTTTTTCCTCTTTTCCCTTGCCCCCATCCTTCTCGGGGGGGAGAAAAGGGAGAGTGAGCAAGCAACTGCCTGGTTCCAGTTGCCGTCTGGGGTTAAACCACGGCATTACCACACAGGATCTCAATCCTTTAGTGTAGTTTGCAGGCACAACAATAAGATAAATAGTAAATAACGATAATCATAATGAAGGCTATCACAATTTCAAGATAGCTAGCACTTTATCATGCAGCTCCAGGAGTGTCGACTTTTCCTTGATTCTTTGCATGATCCTACAGTGGATACAGCTGAGAGGGGAAAAAAGACCTCGATCCTGATTAAGACCTGAAGCATTATCAAACAATAAATTCAGAATAACTGGTGAAATGTTCAAAAAAATCTCAAAGCCTCACTTATTTAGGATAGGTGCAGTTATACAATATGTTTAGCAGCCTCAATCTGGTACAGCAATGCCTCACTGCAACTATTAAATATTTGATCCCTCTTGCTGTTTGAAAGAACAAGCCCATATAATCCTAACACTGGCCTATAACCAGTACATTTCTTTCCAGTGCTTGTATTTCTAAGCAGCAAATTCTTTCCATGTCCCAAATGCTGTGCTTATTTAAATTATCACAACTGTACACACTAAAAGTGGCTGACGAGAGCCTTCCTAGATTCTGTACACCTTAAAGTGGTATGACTGATACTGACATGAAGTGGTCTATAAAGTTTGTATTCTCTATATAATAATAATGTAAAACTTTACAGCTTAGGTTCTGAAAAGTCAGTGTGGTTCTACTCATGTAATTAATTTCAAAACAAGGAAGCTGGGGAAAATAATCACTGTAGCTTGTTTCCTGATGAAGATATCTGTAGATTTATATATTAAAAGTTAGCCACACATTTAATTCATTGTCTGGCTTTACCCCCATGTCCTTTTTTTTTTTTTTGCCAAAGGGGAGAAAGGAATTGGGTAAGGATGGTAAAAGACTGCTGTGTTACTCTGTGTCAGCAAGGCAATGGAAAAGACAAAGTGAAAAAAAATTGAACATGGGTCTGACAATTAATTGTACTTAACCAGGCAAACTGTGCTATAGTGGTAATTACCCCAGCCTAACTGAGATCCCTAAAAATTCATGAGATATCTCTAGAATCATTTCAAGGAAGTGCCACTGCCAAGATCTCATTTTCAAATAGGGATAAAAAATAAGGTTGTGGAAAAAAAAGGGGCAAAAAGCTGGAAGAGGGGAAAACTGCTGTATTTTCTTCAACGTCACCCTAATCTCCGTGGGTGTAAACGATGAGAAACTTGTGGGTATGACGTCACTGCTACATGCAACATAAATAAAGAAAAGAACCAAATACTGAACAAAAATACTCTCTGCTAGAGAAAGACAGGTTGGACCGCACTCTGGGCTACAGGGAACCCATTTTTACTCACAATAGATCACTATCAGTGTGCAGTTAAAATATAGTAGGGGTCGTGTTCCAAGGCAGCAAGAGGAAAAATAAATCAAAAGTTTGTCAATTGTCATGGATTACAAGAAATTCCTTCAAACACATCAATGTACACATGACATGTCCCCTCTGGGGTTCAACCCCCACCGTTCACAGCAAGCACTGTCACTGGAAAAAATATATAGAGAATTAGACCATAGTTGTTGCACAAAATGAGAGAAACAGGAGGAGTAGGTCATCCAGTTTAGAGATTTCATCCCAACGTGGCTGCATTTTATATAAATATATACATGTATTTGGCCCCTTGCTGCAAAAACCACAGTTAAGTGGAATAGGAGAGAGGTTGAAAACATTAAAAAAATATTAACAATCTGTGAATAAAATATCCACACAAGCATTTCTCTGGACAACGTGACATCAGTATTCACATGTTATTCAGGGAGTGGGATGGGTAAGAAAGGGATGGCAAAGAAACTGCAAAAGGAAAGCGAGGTTACTTTAATTATCCCTGGTCTTGTGGAAACGTACTGATCTGAACTGAATTATTAATATTAGGCCTAACAGGTTTGGACAAATGGCTATGTAGGTCAGACTCACGTTTAGACCCCAACAATACCACAAGCTAATGTTCAGACAGCATCTAAATTGATGTGCAACTTCAGATGCATTATTAAAGAATGTAGTTTTCAAGTGTCACAGGAAGCTATGTTAATTAATGCCACCATAATTAAGTTTTCCATGTAAAGATATTCCTTCACATTTAATTCACCTGAATGTGTCAATATTTTTACATACAACCTTCCATTTCATCTTACACGTTTTCTGCACTCAGCTGCCTCTAATTGCTATGTTAGTTGCTAATTAATATATATATTTATCATATAGGACTACATATACGCATGTGTGAGTATTTGCAGTGTCTTTGAAAATCAAAGTGACGTATTAGCTGTTGACAGATCAGTTGACAGTTTCCTAATTCAATAGGGAAAGTTTTCTTAATTTATGCTTTCTTTTGGTTAGAATGTATTTTTAAGACCAATGTTTTCTGTAGCTTGCAGATGGATAACATAGTTAAGATTTTTCAAAAGTGATTAGTGATTTGAAAGCTAAAGCTAAGACATTTTATGTGAAAAACAGAATGCACTAAAGACTTACCTTTAAGAGAAAAATCAGGTCCCATAAATGGGATCTCAAGATTTTCATCAAAATTTGAGAAACCAAAAATCACTAATTACTGTTGAAATTTTTCATTTTTGACAGAACTTTAAAAGCAACACAATTGCATTATTCCTAATAGTTGTGAGCATGCTCCCAAGTGGAAGCTGTTCTCAGCTGTACTGAGAGCTGCCAGCTATCGAGCTATCTCTGAACATATGTGTGTGTATGTAGGAAAGGAGAAGGGAAAGGGCAGAGAGGGGAGACAGTGAAAGGAAAATTTAAGATTTTACTCTCACTGGCCATTTTGTTTTCTTTTTCACCTGACTCAGAGGATTCCCTCCTTAGTGTTCAATGCTCACTGCAGCAGTTCTGACAGCCGCCTCCTTCAGCCTCACTAACCACATCATTTTGTTTCTTCATCTGTCCAACACCCTTTCATTCATTGGACTGATACGTGTGACCATGTCATTTGGAACACTTCCTAGTGCTACACACAGAAGTTGTCACTCTCTCCTCTCCATAGTCCTGCTGCTGGTAATATATCCATTGTGTTGGCTGGGTCACAGGATACTCTTTTCTCCCTGGTTTCCTAGTACTGAGGAGGTTACATTGATTTTCACTAATGTATAATAAAGGGCTCTTGCCCTTTATACTGTTAATTTTTGATTCCTGTCTTCTAAGAGATTTCAATGAAAATTGTAGATCTCACATTAAAATGACAGAACTTTGGGATTTTTATTTTTTTTTTACTCAGCACATGTGTGAAAAGCATACACTATGTGAAGGAGAAGCAGAGAAAA
This sequence comes from Limosa lapponica baueri, assembly GCA_002844005.1. Lineage (NCBI taxonomy): Eukaryota > Metazoa > Chordata > Aves > Charadriiformes > Scolopacidae > Limosa > Limosa lapponica. The sequence continues at coordinate 318,501 of KZ505852.1, forward strand.
AAATACAAATAAAATATTGACAGAATCAGATAAAATTAAACAGGTAACATATTTCTCTTTAACTGTTGGGTAGTTTGGAAAAAAGATTGGGTTTGAGAGTTACAGACACCTCAAGGCATCTGTAACTGGCTTTACCAGAACTTACTCAGCAGCCTCATTGGCTTTGGCAGCAGTTCAAAGGTCACATTCTCACATGGATAAACTGTTCTTGAACAATTTTTTTCCAATATGTTAGGCAATGCATACATTCCTTCCACATCAGGCATGCTTTTCCATGTGCTTTGCTCTCCTTGTGGCTACTGGGAGGAGAAACACCATTTGCTGTGAGTGTTTCAGCTGCTTTCTCTCAATTATATTACTTTGTTCCACATTCCTGGTTTTTGCAGGGAGAGGAGTTTCTGTAAATACTCCAGCGACATATTTTTTCTTTTTAAAATAATCTTCAAGAATTTATTCATTTCAGGCACCCCTTAAAGGCAGAGAATAGTTTCAGAGGCAGTTTAGGCTTTCTTCCATCCTCTAAGGCAGTGCAGTGATAACGCTATGACTGGATCTATAAATAATATTTTTTCTCTTTTAAAAGTAATGGTAGAATAGACATGATCAAACTTTTCTGATATCTTTCAATTTACCTAATCAGTACTTTTGAACTGAATGATCTTTTTCATTGCAGAATACTACAGAATGCACATAAATTTTCAGATACCCATTGAGAAATGAATCCCTAATTCCTTTTGGTATCAGTATTATAAATATGCATGGGTCAAACACATCTTTGCCCAAAATGTAGTTGTGATAGTTCCTGCAAAAAATCCTAAGTATATGCAGATTAAATGCTAATTTCAATATATTTATAAAAATACAGGTGCAAAGCCTGATCTCAATCCCAAAATTCAATTATTTCTTCATGCAAAATTTTCCAAACAATTTAAAGAGCAGAACTAAGAACTTAACTAAACCACATATTACCATTACAGCTATGGAATCGTCTAAAAGGATATATGTAAGAGGCACTAATATTTCATTTCTTCCAGACAATCCCTTCCTCCAGTAAAAAAAAGTCTTTATTTCAATAATTACTTATTTCAATAGTTATATGATGGAATACTATTCCCTAGTTTCTTCTTTTAGAGAATCATTTTCAGAAAGATAGACAGCAGTTCTTCACTTTACAGAAAACTATTGATATTACCGGATTTCTGCATGTTATGACAGAGAGCAGAACTTCATTGTTAGCTCATTCTTAACTCGGAAACTTACACAGTTCTAACTTGATTTAATTCTTCAGGTTTTGTTAGCTTTGGACACTGATGGATTTTTTTAATGAAGAAACAGGTGTGAGTGGTGTGAAATGTAATAAAACATATGCACTTCAGAAATGCAAATGACACTTACTGTGCACTTGCTGTGCATTTATTTCTTTATTTTTCTGTACCACTGTGTAAAACATGTAAACACATGTACAGATGTTCTTCAAGGCTGAACAGTTCATGAAAAGGAGAGGGAGTGATAGAAATATTACTTACGCCGTTTGCAGCCACATTTTTTTATTCTTTTGGGATCCGTGATGTCATCATGACAGGCCTTGCAGTAAAAAAATGCCCTAGAGAGACAGAATGGAAAAACTGACACATTTCTTAATCCATACAAATGAAATTAGTCCCACATTTCCTCTTGTTGCAGTGCCAAATTAATGAAACATGCCAGCACTAATTTCCTTTAATCTTTGAAAAGGGTTAGACATTTAAAGTAGGAAATATTTGCTGCAAAACCATCAATTTCAAACATAAGACTTCAAATTAGTGTTTCTTTCAATATACTTTTACTTGAAAAGTAATTGGGAGAAGGGATGATAATTATGACACAGTGTATCAGTTCATTTTTCTTTCATCTTAGAAAAAAAAGCATCCAATGAATTTTGTCATGAAAAAATATATATAATGAATTATATATATGAATATATATATTATATATAGTGAATATATATAATTAATTCTCTGTTCTTATCGAACATACCATATTTTTATTTTTTTTTAGTAAAGACTGTCTAGCACCCTCGACCAATTTTTCAGCCTGGTCACAAGTAGGACTTAATTTTGGATACAATGAGAGATTACAATGAGATCAATGTGACTATAACACCACATACACTATTTACAAAAGAAAACCCAACCAAAACCAGAAAGGGAAAATTCACTCAAAATAAGTTCCTAAAGGAACATGTATACGAAAAAAACTGAAATAATCTTGATTCAGACTATTTTTTTTTGGTCTTTTATATCCAAATAGAGCAGAACCATTTTGGTTTTAAACAGACAAAAGCCAAAATTTCAAATAAAAATATGCAATTAACAAGGTGAACCATCTAGATTTCCATGTAATGCTTTTGGTTATAAACTTCTACTCTTGTATCAAATAGCTCACCACTAGGGCAGGGAGTGAGCACACAGGCAGAACTAAGGAAGTGAGAAAGGGTAAACATATGACTTTATGTAAGTTTAAAACAAAATTTGAATTTAATAAATATGCATCAGACTGCCCACAGGAGAGTTTAATCATGCCTGTTAAGTCATCATGTCACGTAAGGCTGCTCTGACGCGTTCACAAGGATCACACAGTTGGCCTTTAGCTGGGCACTTACAGTTTACCAGGATTCTTTCTGGCATAACAAATTAAATATACTTTTTAACCTGATGAAATTTCCCTGTACTTATCCATATTCAGGATATGTCAGCTCCATGCCTATCTTCCCAACCCTCTCTCATTGCATACTTCTCAACACAAATTGGTAGTAAGAACAAAAGGTGCCACTTTGCAACCACCCATGGATTTTGCCGACAGAACTTTTCATAGATTTAGGATGGTTGGATTGCTACAACAGTATGGAGGGCACTGGAACAGAACAATCTACAGTCCAAAATATAAAAAGAGAAATAAACAATATTAATACATAGCATCTGAATAAACAATGCCTTTGGCAGTTCAGCTAGGATGATCGCTACTAATTCTTTTTAGATTAATCAGACAGTGCCCACCACAGGAGGAACTATATTAAAGGAAATTTTCAGAAATATGAACTGGATGCCTACCTGAAATAGCTACAAATTTATCTAACTTATTTTACACCTCTGAATAATGGCCCAGGTAAAGTGGTCCACCAGTAGCAAGGAAGCAGGCCTAGCATATAAAACATGGACCAGAGAATACAAATTTAAATTTGTACTGAGTGTTATTAACATTTCTAAAATCAAGAATAGCTACTGGTGGAAGATATGAGTCCTAAAGGTAACAGAGTTAATTTCTCCAAGAAACTTCCAGGAAGATTACTCTTTTAGACTGTGAAATCATCTTATATTTCCAGGAAGCAAAATGTAAATTGAAAAAGCCTTCTCTGAGCATTTGTATATTTTGCTGCAGGAAGTTTCTGGTCTTCAAAATATTCACCTACCAATGAAAAGAAAACAAACCTCCTCCAAGGAAATGAGAATAAAATATTTTTCAAACCATGAGTCGATGTCAAGATATAAGCAAGGAGGAGAAAACTGCCTCCAATTTTTACAGTTTCTCCCCAATCCAGCTGCAAGACACTGTATTGAACAAGAATCCACTATCACAAATATTCCCTCATAAAACTTCATGACAGCAATTGGACACAGGTCATTTTTACAGACCATGTTTCTGAAGACTACTGCAGTACAAATGTCCTAAAGAGTATCTTCAATCCTGTGTGCAAAGTCAAGAGCAAACGCCTGAAGTGACTGCTATAATAAAATTATCCTTCTATATAATTGGTTTGAATTAAATGGATTTTGAAGCATGTGGATTTCTGATTTTTATACTAACACGTAAATGGAAAAAGAATAATAAAGATGCAATTCATGAAGTTTGTATTGTATTTAAACACTCAACGTTTTACACGATCACCTACGTATAATTGTTTCTAATGTGAAACTATTGTTTTGAAAATGCAAAAGTCATTCTAGCAAGAAGAGAAATTTAACATTGCATCTTATATTTCATTATGGAATATATATTTGATAAATATGAATAGCTTTAGCTTAAAGGAGCTGAAATTTCTCCATTAGTAGCAACACAAAACCAGAATAATTTAATTTGAATTTCAGGTACATAACATGTTTAATTTTGCTTTATTAAAAAATACTTTTTTCCTCTCCAAAAGATCTCAAGTCTAGAACATTTTTCTGACTCTAATTCATGGCTCAAAATGGTAAAATCAACACTTTACATAATTGGTTTTGTTAGTTGAAACACATCTGATAATCATTTGCTTTGCACAGAACAGCTAAGAAACGTAAGGGATGAAGCATGTTTCTAAACAAAGCCTTCTGCAAAAAGCAAGGCAGAATTGGGAATTTTGTTTTTGTTTGCTATTAACACATTAATAACAGTCAAGTTCTCCCTGTTAAAAATGCTATGCCAGGTAATTTCTACTCAGAGTCTGAAATAATTTCATAGTGGAGTGTAAAACGTCTTATAAATGAAAAAAGCGCTACCATCTCAGTAAAGGAAAGTGAAGACAGTTCTGTATAGTCAAATGGAGAAAAGCACCAGAGAGGAAAAGAACTGTACGCTGAAAGGCAGCACACCTGAGGCAGTGCTGGATGCAAATACTCCAAAGATGGTACTAGAAATACGAGAGGACAAGAGCACTGCTGTGCTGCTCTGTATGCCTCACCTAGCCAAAAACTACCTTAGCTCTTTCAATGAAAATAAAATTCAGGTTTTTAGTTATTTCACTGTTTCCACATTTTGACTTTCTTTAAATATTTGTGGCAAACATGTATTGTTGAAATATTATTTTCACTGTAATTTAATCATAAAAAGTTTAGGACTTAGTACAGGATTTAGTTAAAACGTCTAACTCAAGGAGACCAATTAAAAATCAGATTCTTGATCGCATAAGTTATAACAAGGATACAAATTATGAGGAAGCACTCAGTTGCAAACACTAACTTTTTAGGGTTTTTTCTTAAATCTTACAGACATTGAATAATTATTTCTTTTAAAAATTATTGTCTCACATTGCTCTTTTATTCCTTCCAAACACATTATACTCCTAACAAACATGAGTACACGTTTAGCTCTTAAACACAATACTGTAAAAAACTCTCTTCATTCAACCCAAATCTCATACAGCCAAATACAACAAACCAGCAAGTTGTCTACAATGGTTGGGGTATACTGCACCATTGTAATTTGATTTATTATTATAAGGCCATAGAGTATGCAGTTCCAGTAAAGAAAAATTACAAGAATATAAATATTATTCTGTTAATGCAATTATTGAATGAATACAGTAGCTTGCTCACATAAAAAATTTGCTCATGTCTATGTAAATAAGAACTACCCTAAACCTGAAACTCGGACAAAACTCTAATGTCCTCTCTCAAAGTAATTCCACTGAGATAAATTAATTATAGAGAAATCAGATCAAAATATTTTACATTTTCTAGTAGGACTCAGGAAAAAAAAGCTTCTTCATTGCTTTTCACATCTGCTGTAAAATTATTTCATTTCCTTGATATTTAGGAGTGTAGTTAAGAAAATGGCATGCACACATGGTTGGTTCACTAGGCTTCACCTCAGTTCCCCCTGAGAATCTTTAAACAGATAATAACAAAAATTAGGTGAGGTGTTTACATGTAATATGTTTACATTTAAAGAAAAAAAAAGAATTACCTTTTTACTTCTTTGGCATCACTTGCAATGAAGAATCCTAAAGTACCTTCTTGAATCTTGACATGGTTTCCAGGATTGATTAATATACTGCTCAGTGAAACAAGAACAAAAACAACAAAAGCATAAGTTTAGATTACTTTTAACTGGATGTTCCAAAATAGCTTTATTTGGTTCTGTTATAGGGGACCCACTAGTTAGGAAAGGCTGCAAGGAAATTTTAAGCCATTCTTCCTTGAAATTTCCAATCAAATAACAGTTTCACATGCTTTTTACAAAAACTTAAGTTTGAGACAGTCACATGCCTCCGCCTATAATCACATCATTTAAGTGTTTACATCTGGTTTTTTATGTTTTTGCATTAAATATAGACTATACAAAATAACAAAGCATCTCAGAAACATGGTGTGTGAAGCTGAGCATTTCAGCTTTCTTGGTCTGTCATGCAAAGTGGTGAAAAAGTCACAATATGGTGAAAAGGGAAGAACCAGCAACCACTACTCAGTAACAATAAAAAATATCATTTATTAAGCTAAACCCTTTGATGCAAATTTTTGCCAATTTCTAGTGAAACAGAATGTTAATGGGACCCCTATCTGAACATACAATGTTATTGTTTAAAATAATAAATACACACATACACTCAAGGGGAATGGTACAAGACAACCAGTCACGATAGCTGAAAAAACATAAAATGAATAGAAGATTTTTAAAACACTGCTATGCAGCCATGGAAGAACAAAAATAACCCAACCACACTGACAGAATAGCCTCAGCTAAATTTGATGAAAGAAATTATTAACTGCTATCAAGAAGTGAGATACTCTATGTCTCTATACAAAATACGTTTTTTATTTTCACAATAACTTAACGCTAGATTTTAGGTAAGGCAATTTACAAAGTAAACTTAAGCTTGTCAAAAGTTCTCTCTTTTTTTGTCTTTCACTAAAGCTTAGCCTTTGTAATTCAAAATGTAGCAATGGCAGACATATGCAATTTACAGTAAATAAAGACTACCAGCAATTTAAATGCTTGTGGATTTAGCAAAAATTGATTTTGGGGAAGTATATATATACAAAAATAAATAAAGCACATTTCTGAAAAAAACATACATTACTAAAATTTGAAGGCCAAAAATCTTTCATGTTATTGTTAGGAGGGAAAATGGATCTCAGCAGGTTTCTTATTCAAGAGTTTATTTGTTATCTATACATTAGTAATAAATTAGTGTGACAAAGAATATACTTGAAAGCTTTAGAATAAGCATATTGTTTTGTGTGATTACACGTGCCCATAAGGCCCTATGAAAAGAGTATGCAGGCTGCAAAATAAAGCACTCATGAGTTAAGAATTAAAGGGTTGGTCATGCAGCCATAATTTAGCCCCCATTATGCAGACATTATGATACAATTCTTAATTTAATAGCCACAAACTACTTTTTTCTCACAACCTGGAACTTCATTCACTGGCATTTTACTGCCATTACTGCAGGCATGGATTCATGTAGTTTGTCTGTCTTTAAAATCACCATCATATTTTTCTGATGTGTTTTTCTGCAGTGTTCATCAATGTAGCATGCAAAAGATTCAAAAATACATAATTTATTTTACAAGAAGAATGAAGATATAGTATTATCCCATTTTACAGATGAGAGATCAAGTTGCTATGCAATATAAAAGCTATTAATTTGGGATGTCTACAGGCCATTTTTTGTAAGCATTTAGCATTGCATAGCTCCATATAAACCTTCTAGGGACTTTTGCTGTAACAACACTCAACATTTTCAAAAGCCCAGCCTCTGGCTCCCAAAATAATAAACAATCAGAAGTCACCTGTAGAAGGTTTGGTTTTAATTATTAGCTCACTCTCACAGATACTCTGTGGCAGAGTCTGGAACAGAAGTTATATCTCAAAGAAATTATTTACCGAGATATCCTTCCTTTTCCTTCATTCACAGTTTCAAGCTTTGCAACAAAAAGGAGAGGAGAACTACAGAAAATGGAAGTCATCCCCACAGAAAGCAGGTTCATCTCCACAGCACACTTCAGTAGTATTGCAAAAAATGAAATGTGATGGTGTAAATAACACCTACATTATACACGCAGATAAATGGGATGAATTAAAGTTGCATAGCTAAACTTCATGTGGTATTTCTTTTGTTAGTGTATTGGGCTTAATGGTTGTGCTTGCAACCAAAACATTTACCTAATGCAGTTTAAAAATGCTAATTCACAGGTTTTAAAATAGAATAAAACTGACAGGAACAAAAAAACAACAAACAACCCCACAAGAATTTCTTCATGCGAAACCAGTCACTCAAGTCACATCCAGGTTGTAAAATTTAGATTCCCTGCACAAACTGTTGTCACTTAAGCCACCAAAGCACTTACTAGATGTTACAGAGATACCTTAACAGGCCATCACTAAGGGAGATGAGGCATGTGCTCCACCAGCACACTCACAGAAGAAACCTGAGAATCTTAAGCCCGCAAGCCTATGTGATAGTCAGTTATCAAGAACTGGGAGAGAGTCCTTCTGCCACTAACTCTCCAAAGTCTTTCTGCCAAAACTTTTTATCATGTGTGTAACTGCATCCATGTTTCAGTCTCCACCTCTCCTCTTCCCTGTCTGCTAATCCTTAATCCACTATTGAGTTGAGAATTTATCTGATAGAACGCAAAAATCTTCGACAGATGCTACTCTCATTTATTTCTAGTATACTTCTCCTTTTAAAATATGCGAAGACTTGTACTATGGTTAGTGTTGACTATTTTTCTTAGGTACAAATGGGCACTGCTCTGTCAGAAAAATACTTTCTTTGCCCTTAATCATGGAAGTATTACAGCTTTTCAGTGAAAACAGATGAATATATTTCTTCACTTGCCCTCACAGAACTTAAAATTTGACAAAGTAATAAGCAAATGAAGTGGTTCTTTTAAGAAATAGCAAACATAACCTTAAATCAGAAGAAAATGGCTTCATTTAGGATGTAATGTATTGTGAGCATGATTTTGTATCTCAATGTTTTCTGAGACATATGAAATCAATTCAGATGGGTCAGTGTATAGACTTTATTTTTGTCAGATTTTATACTTCGTTCATATATACTTATTTTCACTAACACGGTGTATTAATAGCCACAAAATATAGATGTGATCGCAGTTAATGCAGTATGACCCCAGCAGCAAAATCTTCTGTTGGGAATAAAAATTAATTTGCCCCACCACTGCTATTGGCAAAGAGTTAAAGCAAAGGCTCATAAAGCTTTGGGTTTATAGACATACTGATATTTAACCAGAGCAAAATCATGAGCAGTTTCTACTGACTCCACATGGATTTATTAAATAAGCTGCTTATTAAAGCAGCAATTGAATTATTTCTTATGAGACCTGTAGTGTCATTAGCCAAAGTTATGCCTTGATAAGCACTCACTATAATATGTACAGCAATGGAAATGTTTTGAATTAAAAGAATAGAATATATGGAACAAAGAGGACAGAGAAAAATAAAACAGGCTTATGAGCGTACCAAGAAGAATGCATCCATCAGTTATTTAGAGATGCATGTATCTGCTTAAGCAGCTCATGAAAATATGATATATATCGCCCCACAGCTGAGAAGATAAGTACATGGCAAAGTAAATCGGAGTTTTAAGAGAGAAAGCTTCAGTCTCATTTTTATGTATGTCCAATGCTGAGAAGTTTTACAGATATAGGAAGATGTATGAAAAGGGACAGAAGGATAGAAACTCATTACATTCAATATCAATATGTATAGCTAATCCATATGCATTCTGTGCCATGCATTGAAAAAAAATGCTGTTGAAAATGACATCCCTGATTTTTCCAAATATAAGTTTTTATCATAAAATATTATTTTATTTTTTATCTCCTAAATCACCTTGTGAAATCAAGGAAGAAATGCCAAATACTTCAAAAGCTTCTAAGATCTTGATCAAATTTTATAATTTTATAACATTTCTAGTTTAGGTTACCTCAGAAACTAATGAAGTAATAGCAAATTCAAAAAACTTTGTCAATTTCCTTAACAATTCCAGTTCCAGAAATACGTTTCTCAGGACAAAGCTTTTCATGACAGAGGTCACATGTCACTGCAAAAACCAAAGATTATCTTTTGACTTGCTTGCTCCTTCACACATGAACATTTAGAACACATGGCAATTACAGCCATGTAAATAGAATATGAGTAAATTAAACATGATTTAATGTGTTTAACGGGAATTTAATGTACTTCACCAGCATGAACTTAGGAGAAGCCAGTTCCATTACTCTCTGATAATACAACAATTTGTAAGCCACTTGTGGAACAAAATATGAAGTTTATAAATCTTTGATTTACAGTTATCTGATGTCTAGCAAAAGTTAGTCCATTTGCTAAACAAGAGTCACTTAGTGACTAGATGCAAGACCACGCATCTCAGAGCAATGAAAATGTCACACATTGAAAATGCAGAAATCACCCTTGAATTCAGTTGTAGTCTCAGTAATCATAGAATGAATCATAAAATAGTTTGGGTTGGAAGGGACCTTTATAGATCGTCTAGTTCCAACCTCCTCATCATGGTAAGGGATATTTTTCACTGGAACAGATTGCTCAAGGCCCATACAACCTGACATTGAACACGAAGTTCAGTAAAGAATCAGGAACAATAGCATTTCTACAGTTGAAACTGAGCTCCCAGACTGACTGAAATATAAGCAGGTGAAGCAAAAATGGGAATTAGTGCACATTTGAGATGCACAGTTTAAAAAAAAATAAATTCAATGTGGTCACAAAAATTCTAGACAAACCCTTATGGATCTCCTTACATAGATTGTTCAATGAAAAGTTAAGATTGGACATGACGACTTTTTTATATGTCATAGGAGAATAGCTATCTGTTAGTAACTCGTGACAGCGTGTTATTTTTCATCAATTCACTTACTTTTTAGATTATATCTGTTTTTTTAAGTATACACGCTACCTTCAGTAAAATACAGATACATGTAAATACCTGCTCATCCATTCTTATTTACCTGAAACTACCCCAGAACATGAGTATTGCTCAATACCTTTTTAGTAGTGCACGAATGATCAGCTGCACAATACAACAATATTCTGACCTAGATAAAGAATACCATATTATGTCTTCCCTTAAAGCACTAAAAGTGAGCTAAAGTTTTGATTACTAATTTCAAGTCTTCCATGTTTTGCTGATAAAAATTTTGATGAAGAACCTGACAGTTGGAGGTTTGAACTGCAGGACAATTTGGGAACTGACACTTTGGCGCAGGACTAATTCCCTCCAATTGTATATCTTTTACTTATTTCTGATGTTGAGTGATTTTATTTGTCTCCTGCTTTCAAATATCATACATGTTGGACTCAAATGATGTGTCTTGGGTTGAAACAGCATTAGAAAGCTTGATGGCTGATATCTTTTCATGGTATTAGAATATATAAAACATTATTTCTAAAAAATTTCAGTAGAAGATGAAAAATATTTCCTGTAGCTTTCTACACTATTCAGCTATCTTCTATGTGAACCACATGGAAAAAACAACCAAGCATCTTTAGATTCTGAACCATTGTTACACTGTATGTGTTTATTGGTTGGCCACATGCTAAGTGGCATGGCTCTACAATTTACTTTGCACAGCTTGAAACTAAGTAGGCTTCCACAACTGCTGAAGTTGTAAATGGACATAACTTTGAACTCTTAATCTAGACATAGCATTTATACCATAGATGACTCTCAGATTTGTCAGCCTTCTCTGAGAAAAAATCAGGGATCTTATTAAGATGGAAGAGGTGCAGTAAAAGTCTTAAAACTGAGCTGACAAAGGCATGTGGAGATGCTCAGCAAGAACAGCACAGAAAATAGGCAAGGGTAACAACATTTTAAGCAGCACTATATGAAGACTAAAAACTAGAAGACATAGATAAAGTCAGTCAGTAGAGACATACACTGGAAAAGCTCTTTAAAGAATTTTCCTTGTCAACAGTCTCAGTTATGTACTATTCTTGTTTGTTTTTACTTTCAAGGTTACATTTTAGACGGCACTAAAGGTGAGATTCATCTCATCTGTCTTAGAAAGGAAGCTGCTTTCAAGAACTGTCTTTTTCTTCCCTTGCAATCATGGACTATGTCTGTATAACTAAAAGATTAGACATAAAACTTTTAGATTGAAATTTAGGTGAGATGAATCCCATGATCAGTGACCCATCAGTTCATTCCTGCATCAAGGAAACGTCTGATTCAGTAACACTCCTTTTTCTTTTTTTCAGTTGTATGGCTACCGTTGTAACTGCCATCATCCTTGTCCAAAAAATGAAAAGATCAATTGTTGAATTAAATGAAACACAAACAGCAAAATTTTGACTAAAAAAAAGACAAGAGCTTTAACAACTCTGTTTTAAACCTTGTGGTAGATGTACTGTACCATTCCCCATGCGACTGAAACAGTAGCAATATCATCTAGTAATCAGGAAGATACACTATTGTTTAAGTACTATTAATACAGTATCTAAAACAAAACTATGTGTTATTACTGGCTATAGCTACCACATTTTTAAATAAAACCAACTACTTTTCTTGACTGTTTCATGCCATGCCCAGATGAAATGCACCACTATTAGCATAATGGTCTTTAAAATGTACCATGTCATTCACAAAAATATAGAATTAGAATTAAGAAAATTAGTTTGAGACAATATTTTTTGTTTCAGAGTATGTTTTGAAGTGGAGTGTGAGGGTAGGTGCACAAATCCCACAATGGGAGTTGCGTGCATACCAGCTTCACACTGCTTGTGATTCACAAGTATTGCTTCTTTCTTCTGGGCTCTATCATTGATGTTAATTCAGATCCATATTGCTCTACACAGAAAAATCCAGTAAGACACTAAAAAGAATACAAGGCAAAAGACACAGTGCACATTACATGCTACCGTATATTAAAGCTTAATTACTACAAGCATATAAAAGGTTGCTCCCAGGAGTTAAGTTCTTTACAAATGGCAACTACTAACGTCATGGTCTACAGGATGTGCATAAGGTATTTTATTGGGGCATACTCCAAACTAGTTCAACAGTGCTGATGAATTCAATACACTTTGAAACAATTAAATTATTCCTTCTGGTTCCAGAAGTGATTGATTATCAGTACAATGAAACAGCACAATATACTTTATTCTGGGAGCAAGCAACTTCATCTGATACAACACTTCTTCATATTGCTCATCATGCCAGCGTTAACATGCCTTCACCACAAGATAATATATACTTAAAAGCAAGAAGCGAAGTAGAGGTGCAACAACTGCAGATCCTTGAAGATGCTAAGTGTTGCAGTAACTTCTCTGCAGTTGGATCATATCAATAATGCCAAACTGACAGGAAGCCACCTCTCTTTTCACACATCTACTCAGAAACCACAGGAGAATAAGACTAAAAATTAAATAAACATAACACATACAACACACGCAACAGAACAGACATGGAAAGTAAAGTCTGGAGAGTATGGTGAAGGAAATTGAAATGTCTGGACAATGAGAATAGGATTCCAAAGAGCACCACTGACAGTCAGAGAGAGTGTTATAAGCCATTAGAAAAACAAAGCTGGAAGGGGGAAGAGAGATGAGGAGAGGATATGGAAGAGCGTGCCATATTTATTTCATCCAAACCAACAGCAGCAAGATAGAATGTAGACTAGAAAGGGGCTCACAGCATGGTATACCAAAAGAAAATGCAAAACATGCCATCCCAAAGAAAAACCAAAACTGTGAAACAAACACATTCGGTAACATTTTCATAAATGAGCTTAATAAATGTCATTAAAATGAATGTGACGTATAATACAAACTATCCATGACACTTTCACTGGAACAGTACAATAGCTTTAATGAGTACTGTACTATGAATAACTGGGCTCAAAACAGGACCAGCAATGCAAAGAATCAGGTATTTGGTTGTTGTTAATGGAAGATGAGACTACAAGAGAACATGAACTACTGTATTGTAAGACGTGTTTTGAAGGAAGACTCTGGGAAAAGAAGGACATAAATGAAGGTGTGAATATGGAGACAATATGGCAGCACAAGGGCTGGTAAAGACGAAATATACATCGTCACAATACAATACAAATGAAAAAAGAGGAGCGGAGATGTTAACAATAAAGTCTGCTTTTCCGATGCAACAATCTGATACACCAATGACTCCACAAGGAGGGGGGGGGAAAAGCCTAAAAAACTTATACTGTTTTATTTTGTACTTCCTGCAAAGAAGTTAGTGCGTGAGTCACAAGAACCAATGGAGAGACAAAATGCTATTCTCTCTCCTCTTTGAGTTTGGGGGCTCATATATAAATATACACACAGATATATATATATATACACACACAGACAGATGAATATATATATATATGTATATATGTGTGTGTATATACAGAGAAAGATAGACAAAGATGTTATCTTCCTGTGTTCTTGGCAAGGAATTAGTCCTGAAGTTAGAAGGAGTGGAGGTAGGATTGAGGTTGGAAGGAAAGGTAACGAAGAGGGCATACCGCTTTCGGCTTCTGCAAACGACAAGAAAAAAATTGCAAATCAAACACTTTGATAAGAAACCAACTGACACCAAAGCAAAAGCAAAAAAACCCTTTATTTAAAAGTCTTCAAGGCTCAAAGGTTTTTCTGCTGAGAATGAGAACAAATATATGGATAGACAAAGAGAAAATTTAACAGGAGGAGTAAACACAGGGTGAAGGAGGGAAGAATCCTGGTTAGGCTTTCCTTCTTGCTTACTCACGCGGAAAGAAGAAAAAAATTAAGGGGAAAAAGGAAGGCAAAAGTATCTCTAAAAGGGATTTTGGATGATGAGTTTGAAAGTCTGCAGTTTGAACTGATATTTTTTGCTATCTATTCAGCAAGTTCTGCTGGGACATTTTCAGGTTGATGTTCTCCATGTTCCTTTAGCTTTTTTTCTACAGAAGAAACAAAACCTCTATACAAATGAACTAAGAAAGACCATTTTTTAAGCTAATGTATTTGGCTTGCATCAGGGACATGAAAACTTATTTAAGAAGTGCTTCCTGCTCTTAATAACTGATTATAATATTCCCAGATACTAATTGGAGCTGAAGAAATGGTTAACTCATATTGTGACCTAGAACTACTAAAGTGCACACCTTAGTAGCCAGTCAGAAACCCACTAAATTCAGTCACGTTTTGTAAACTCAGAGGTTTCTTTGATAACTGAGGAGTTAATAATTTAAACATTATTAAATATATAAATGGAAAGGTAAAAACAAATAAAATCTAATCATGGTTATTTTAATTAATCTTTAAGAAACCCTAGTGAGAAACAGTTGCATAAAAAGATAAACATTCTACAGATACTTTACCCATTATTTGAAAACAAGTTTGTATTTATCATATCTATGACTATGTTACCTATATTTAGGCTTGAAAACTTTTAAATTCTGCTTTTAAGCAATCTTGTAAAATCATAAATTGTTTCTAATTAACAGTCTAATACTGTCAAAACTTGTTATCAAGGTGTGCTTACTGTTTTGTGTAGCTTTATTAGGAGTCAGTAAAAAAGGAAAAAAAAATCCAACTGCACGCAGAAAGCTCAGCTCCTGCTATGTACATTAATTAATTAACTTGCATAGAGTGCTGATGATTTATAATTACTATTGATCTCAAATTCCCTACGGTAGAGTTAACAGAATCAGAAAGCTTTCGAAAACCAACATTCAGGAGACTGCCTGGGGAAAAAAAAGTGCATAGGTAAATGAGTATTTATGCCATTCTACACATAATGAAGACATTAAAGTCAATGAAAATTCTGTCATTGACTTAAAGTGGCACTCGGATTCATCCTTAACGCTGAGGTGGAAATTTAGAGAGGGGAGTAGGAAATCTAGAATGCCCTTACTTTACCACTTTTGAGAGCTGCACAAACTTCTGAATTCACTTTGTGTTGCTTTAGCTCTGAGTGCAAAGTAATGAAGGCAGATGAAACTAATCTGAAAGGAAACTCCCTGTGTAAGTAAAAATCAGATATATAATTTACTTGTATAGATATTCTATTATGACTAGTAACAAAAATTGAACTGGTGGGAGTAAGATCTTCTCATCCCTTAGGCAGAAAGAATGCTTGGAAAATTTCCCCTGTTCCTGAAAATACTGGTCCTGGACCTGTCCCAGCTATAGCTGGAAATATTAGCTCTTAATAAATGGGTGCCACCTAGATAATATTCTATGTTTTTATTTACATTAATCATTGTTGCTCTAAATTTTAAACTCTGTAAAACCTCTCAATAGTTTTGCAAAATATGACTCTATTATCATAAAATAAATCAGCACAGATCTACTGTTGGTCACTCTCATAAAAAGTGAAAGATAAAAGGGTCCCATAATCGGTTCCCCCTTCAACTTTATGAAGAGTTACCAATGAAGAACTTAAGATATGAAGTAGAATAAAATATTTCCAAAGTCACCATCACAAACATAACTGGCAAATGACAAATTTATCTTGATCAAAGACAGCTTGCACTTGTAAACTATGTTATTCTAATTTTTATCTTAATTTCCTGTCTTTTCCTTTAATAAGATGCAAGGAAATGCAAGTGAGAAATTGAAGTTTTGTTCCATTACCTTTCACGTTAGACTAAAAGGCTTCAGCTCAGAAAAACACAAATGCGTACTTAAAATATTTGGGTTGAAGAGCACAGGAACAAGTAGAACAAGAAAGATATGCTACAGGTAGCTCTGTGATTCAACAAACAGTGACAAAAAAATTATCACTGGTTAATAAAGTCAGCAGATATTACTATGGGTCAAGTTTATAAGAAAATGTGAATATCTAGCTTACACACTCTCTTCTTGTGACATTCATATTCACAAAATCCAGCTGTTAACATCCCTTTGTTAGTATTGTTTCCTGCAATTTTCCGGCTCTTTTTTACCAAATTAATTAATTGTGAACTGTTACCTGTGTGGCTTTAAGTAAGAAGGAATATATGATTGTATCACATTGTGTTACTTTTTGTGGGATCCTCTGCATCACCTTGTGATTAAGAACTCAATCCAACTCCCACTGAAGTTAGTGCAAAGAATGATATGGAAGCCATGAATTATCTGTTATTACTGAAAAAGACTGTAATATTAGCACTTATGTAAGTAAATGACAACTGAAGTAATGACATCCTAATGTTGGACAATAATTCGTAGGAGAATAACAGAAAACAGAAAGTATTTCCTAATACTGGAAAGGCAAAATCTGTTAAATGGTTCTACTGCTGTTACTACCTATTTTTTTCTTTTTTTCTAGGAAAAGATTAAACTGTTCAGAGACAAAAGAATAATAAATAATTTTCTTTATATTAGCTAATGCTGAATGAGATCATTCAATGGAAAAGTATTTCAAGAGCCCATGGGAGCTGGAAACATTAAAAAACCCCTGATATTTCAAAAGAAAAAAGGATTTCTTAATCAGCATAGTGTGGACAAAAATAATATCCAATAGCACATACACCACTTCACATATCACTTTATAACATAGGAAAGAATCAAGCAAAACCAACTATAGGGCATGAAAATAAAGAAAAATGACAACATATAATAATAAACATTGAAATGAACTTTTAAACCCTCAGAAATTGTGGTATGAGCTCAAAAGACAGAATTAGTTCTCCTGTGAGAAGAAACAACTGCCCTCAAAAGTTTTAGGTAATTAGTGGTCAAAAATAAGATTAACTAGCTTGTATCATTCCAGATTTACTATAGGAGTACAGAATATAAATTTTGAGAGAGGACAATAAAATTCAGCTCAGAGTCAGTATTGTCACGATTTTATTATATGCCCCTCCACACACTGCAGAACACATTTATAAAATTTCTGTTATACAAAAATGAATGTTGTGTAAAGCACTGGTGGGCAAGTTGGTAGAAGATTGACTCCAATGTTCACTTGGATTTTTATGATTTTTTTGTACAAAAAAACCACAAGAAACACTTCTTTTCCTGTCTGTGAATCTGTACTAAGAATAATGATTTATTTTTTTTCTTTTTGGTGAAGGAGTCAGCCAGCTAGTAATTTCAAGGTTAAATTAATCTTATCCAGTTTCATGATGTTATTCGTATCTGCAAGTTTTGTCAGAAAAGATATCATATAAATATTATGTTCATCCTATATTTCTGTTTATTCTGTATTCTATCTAAATAGGTTCTTCCAAAGTCATTTAAATGCAATTATTATTTTGAGAATACACATAGCCATAATGAGTTTTGATATCACTTATGTTTTCCACTTTTCCATTTTCAGTAAAATAATTATAACTGAGAGACTATGAACATTGTAAGGCATTTTTTTTAAGTAAAAATGAATTGCACTTCTGGAGATAGGACATATGTATCACTGCCCCCCTCCCCCTCTACTAAATGTTCCGACTTAAATTAATTTTAGGGAAGAAGAATAGGGCAGAAATAAAAGCCTTTCAGCGCTATGTGAAATGGTGTAATGTGATGGCATGCTAATTATACTCTGAAATGTTTCAAATATATAATAGCTATGCTCATTCTGGAAAAAAAAAAAAAAAAAGCAGGCAGAATTCTTGACAGTGCATTCCAGAACTTCAACATTTGTAGGCATTGGACATACCTGCTTTCTCGTTTTTCCGACTTGTATTCTATGGCTATCATTAACAGCTTTAGTTTCGCAAACACCAGTCTGCAGGAAGAGAAGCCAAGAGTTAGTCCTTTTTCACAACCAACATCACATATGTAGAGATGACTGCAGGGTATGTATTTTCTTACACTAAAAGAACTTACAGTGACATCTTTTCCCATTATTTCAGTTAGGTATATACAGAACACATACATATTAAGGCCTTTCTATTTTGAAATTAATGAACACATATTTTCCTAAAACTATAAACTGACAAGTTGAGAACAGCAGCACGAGCACCAACGCTACATTACTAAGTCTACTTAATCAATAATAACAAAGGTCATGATACACAACATAAAATTGCATTTGGCTATCGTTGTGCATGTCTTGAGGAAATTTTTCATAACTGCCGGAATTCAGCCATATGTTGACTGTGTGCATTCCTTAGAAAATATGTATGTAGTGAACTAAAATGAGAGTACACTATTAGTAAGTCAATATTTGCCAACTGCTGTCACAGAGGAACCGCATGACTGGAAGCAATTTCTGACCAATATATGGGAAATACATTTTGATACTGTAATACACATTTTTTTCAGTTGTAAAAGTCTGTACAAGTGACTATTTATTACAAGTCGAAGGTGATATGCGTAGACTTGCAGAACTATGAGTTAGCGTAATAGCATTTGCTTCAAGCTAATACGCTCTCGGAGAATAAAGAAAGAAACCAAACATTATTTTAAAATAACTAGAAAGCATTTTCCAATTCTGTTATTGAAGTGTATGCAAATTCAATGCTACTTGTGTCCTGTTCTCTGAACTTGACACAAACTGTTTTAGGGATCACCTTTCAATTAGATAAATGCACTGTATCATGCACTCACTTTTCCAGTGCTCAGTGTTTCTCTATAAACTTTCTTCCTTCAGTGCTATTGATATTTTTCCATATATTTTGAGAATGTTTATGTTTTAAGCAAATCTAAGTAATACTCTGCATACCTTGCTTTACTCACATACTTAGCAGAAAACAAGGAATTGGCTGCTGAACTGACAATATTACATTTCTATAATAAGTTTCAGAAATCACTGTGAACAGTTAATTTCTGCTATTTCTTCAGGATAAGAGAATAATTGCAGATTAGCATGAATGTAAAGATTCTGACAATGCTGAGGTAATGTGCTGCATATCACATAAGGATATATACAATGGAATTTACTTTGCACTGCTTAAGTTTTACAATGTAAAAGCATATATTTTCTTCAAAAATTTTCCTTTTAAAAGAATTGTAAAAGTACCTCTGGATTCTCTTTGTCTGGGGAGGCAGGTGATATTTCAGTATTGGGAATTAACACAGAAATTCAGATAGGGGCAAGATTCATTTAACTTTTTTTCAAAATCAATTAAAACTCTTATTCTACCCCCACAACTCTAGCCCATAAGAAATGGGCATACAAAATCCTGATAGTTACTGAATTCGTAATTAGCCCATCACATCCCACAATATTAACAGGTTGATGAAGCCTATCAGCTTAAAACATATTTTTTCAATATGTTTTCAAACATATTAACACTAGAGTACCCTGTATGTTGTATTAAGTCTATTATGTATCTGGTTTAAAAAAGATTATATAATAAAATACTTCATGAGCCATTAATGTAAAGAGTTCTAAAGCTATTTTTTTGTTTTGACCACCCATATTCCTTTAGAAAACACATTTAACTTCTCTTCCTTGGTTTCCTAGTATTTGATAAGCTATCCATATATGTATCTTCCTAAAAACAAAAACAAACAAACCCAACATAAAGACATAAGCAAAATGCTACCCTTGGCATCAGTGTCTCGTTCTTATCTGTAGATTTACTAAAAATATTTAAGTGATAAAATAAATAGGTTTACATGGAATTGGCCATGCAATTAAACATTAGGATTAATGTCTCACCATTTAACTGTATTGTGCAAATGTAGTTTGATATGACTGAAATGAGAAAGCTCTTATACCTGCTTTTTTTCCTTAGATACACAAAGAACCTTGTAATAAGAAGTTAGAACACTTTTTATCTCAAATCATTATGTACATGTCCACAAAAATTGTCAATGACAGTACGAGGCATTAATTTCTATTTTATTTTCAACTGTCAGCATCATCTGCTAACTACTTATGAAGACAGATGGTCATGAACAAAGGCTCCCAAGAATTTGAATCTGACTGTTTCTACCTACCCAGAGAGAAGTAAATTGCTTTTGACATTAAATCTTCCTTCTTTACTGGTAAGACTACCATTGGCATAGATTAACCATAGATACCTGCTGTATTACTTGCATGTGGAAGTGCTGGGATATTTAGAATTTGAAGAAATTATCATTCTCCTTTCTGAGCAGCAAAACATGAAGATATAACCTTGAATAGTTTTTAATTATTTAATTTTGTACCAAGCACTTTATAAAGGATTTTAATTTATCTACTGGAAGGAAGTTTTTCTTTTCAAAGAAATTTTTGACTGAAATCTTGTACACCATAATTAATTCAGATTTTTTCTTCAGGGTCAGTAATAACATTTTTTTTCTGAATTACCTTTGACAAATGAATAGGTACTTATCCTCAGGAGAGAAAAAGTACTTTCAATCTACTTCCATGCTTTGGTTCAGCTACACTTAATAAAAGTATTCTCATAAAACATTAGTATCTTACGTAGCATCTTAAGCTGAGCAAAATACTTACAATATCAGAATTTTTTCATAAATATATTATTTTTGTCTTCTTTTCAAATTATTTTTTATGCACATTGGCAACTGCTGCTTTATTTGGTACTTTCTAGTATGCTGTGTTCCTTAAAAGTTGGAAGTATGAGAATATCAGGTATTTCAATTTTATGGAGAAGCAGTGTCTAAAACGAGCGCAGACAATGAAGTTTGTACATTGGAAGAGAAATTATCATAATAAATCTTTAATAACCCAAATATCCCTTTTAAAGGTTTCTTAATTTCAGGCTCAGCTAAGTTCCAATTACATGAAACTAGCAAAAGCATGGGCACCTTCTGCTTTCAACCCACAGCAGGGTTCTTCTCGATGATGACTACTCAAATATTGCTCAGGCAAGCAAAAAAATTTAAACAAATACTCCAATAGTAGAATTTCACAGAACTATTCAAAAATTTAAAGGTAAGCACTGATGTAAGTGGTTATCTGATCAAGTGTAAAATGATGTTTGTTAGCAAGATTTTTTTGGGTCTTGTTAAAATATTTGAGATGTATTTTACACGTCTTACTAGATAATTACATGCACTTATACTATTGCATTAGAATTACTGGACATTTTTAAGTATGCTACAGAAGAGCACATGACAAGAGAAGTTGGAGAAGAAATCAGAGATTACAGATGCTAAGAAATGGAAAGCCACCAGCTGAAATCTATCACATACGTAATACAGAAGGCACTGGTGGTGTTGCAGTATTAGTTGCAACTCCTGTAATTTTATGGAAATTATGAAGAATTCATTGGCTACGAGTACTGCAAAATTTGCTCAAAAAATAAGAGTACTTAACTACTATTACAGTTATTACCACTTATAATACTTTTTATTTTACATAAGACCATTGACTTATTATTTACTCCTCAGAAAGATAGCAAAAACTTCGAGCATTCTGCAAAAGGATAAGAAACCCTAACAGGTCAGCTTAGAAATATAGAAGCACTTCATACAAATGAATTATTTGTACCAATTACAGCCAGTGGCTGCTGACAAGAACAATAGCAGGTGACCAAATAAATTTGCTGCTCACAATAGTGGATAACACTACCATTACTAGGACGGTACTGAGAACATGAGCTGAATATTTAATAGGTTTTGGTTGTTGACATGTCCATTGGTTATGAAAATAATGGACTTAAGAAATGTCAGTACAAAACACTACATTGATTTTTCTCTGTATTTCCCATACCAAATATTATTTTGTTTTATGAGATGGTTCCTAATTTGAAATGCAAGGGAAGCTCTGTAATGGCTAGTGGAATGCATTCATATACACTTGGCTAAAGAGTTTCCTAAATATTTGTCTTTCGAAACTTTTATGTAATCTTATCCTGCTAAAAAAAAAAATAAATCTACAATTCCACTGCTCTTTCTGGCTCCCATTGAAGCTGACCATGTTGGAATAAGAAAACTAAGTAAGTTCATTGTTCCTATAAGAGCTCTACTGAAGGTCTCAAGAAGCCAAGCTTGCTTAAAAAAATAGGTATTGTTAGTTTTCTAGGTATGAACAGGAAACATAGCTGCTACATATAAAGAGTTCTGAAAACTTGTCCAATAATTACTAAACTCCTAAATATTGCTTGTACCAAGTGTAGTAAAATGCAGGTTATCCAAAACCACGGTGTAAGCATTTATGATAATAACATAGCACTCCATACTTTAAATGCAACTCATTTAGTTTCAGGGTTTTAAAATGTCATTTTATGCATGAATTTTAAAAGTTAAATTACAAAATCTGTTCTCAATGTTTGTATATTTTGTGGATAGTTCATCACACTAAGCCTGTCCACTAATTTTCTTTCCCCTTCAAAAGCCAATGCAATGGACTTTTTGCTGTCCTTCGGTTCTTCTGGAAATTGAATAGCCAGTTCTTATGGTAATGAAAATACCTATGCACCAAACTCATAAATATTTAACACTATATTTTAATGTTCAATGTGCTTTAATTGATGTGAATTTAATATAGTTATTAATCTGTTGGAAAATTTGAGATACATCTTTTTCTTTAATTTAAACTAGAAAACACAATTAATTAAGCCTCCAGATAACCAAATGCTTAAGGAGAGCTCCAAAGTTTAGACACGATTCTAAATCTCAACAAATGCCCTTTCTTTATTGATTATATTATATTATATATTATAATATTATATATTCTTTATTGATTATATATATTATATATATTTTATATATATTATATATATTCTTTATTGATTATATTATATATATTATAATATTATATATTATATCTCAGCTCTATCAGCACAGTTGAATAAATGTCAGCTTTATGTCAAATACAGTCTCAGTCACATGTTTCTAAGAACTCATATAGAAACTCAACTAAGTTTGGCAATGGTTTGGTATGGAGATTTAGATTTCATGATTGTAGTTAGTGCAAACAGCAAAATTACCATTCATTCTGAATATAATACAAATTTCTAGAATACTTTATGATATTTTCTAGGTCAATATATCCAGGCAAAGTTTCATGCTTGTAGTAATAAACATTTTCCCTCAATAACCTAGTAACAGTTTGGTTAACACAGTGGATGGACGGATCGTAAGCCCCCTTCATTTTACTAGCAAATTGAAGACTAGTCTCTGTCATGGCAATATCCAGAAAAAGACAGCTTTTTAAATGGATAACATTTGTCTAATAGTTGTTTCTCCCTAATTCTTATGCCATAACTTATGTTTATGCTACTGTAAAAATCAGAAAGGGTGGGAGAAGTAAGGAGTTAACGCAAAATCATTCTCCTTTACATAAGAGATGATATCTTACTTATTTCTCTATTTACTCCTCTAAGAATGGAGCCTGCAGAAGTTTTTCTATATTATCTAGTTGGACATCAAACTCTGAAGAGTAGGGTCAGTTTCTTTTTAAGCGTATGAACAGTGCCTAGCAAAAGCCATCCACAATCTTTGTTGTGACCTAGTACGGCTGTAATGAAGAACAATGCCAACATAAGAGGAAATATGAGTATATAAATATGCTAAACTATCCTGACTATGTTTATGGCCACAGCATTTATCATAGAAACCTTGTGCATACAAATCTTGCATTCACAGAATCAAAAAAAAATAAGGATTTTTAGTCTCTAGAAATGAAGTTGTAGCATGGCTTATGCTATGGTTATGTATTATATGCTTCAAATACTCCTCTCTCATTACAGAACAGACTTTTTTTTTTTGACATATTTCACTTGTTAAAAGTGGTTTGCAACCAGCTTCACGGAGGTCTGGATGGCACACTGCTTATATGACTCCACTAAATCTGTTTCAATTAATGAATAGTTTCCTTGGAATGGGACATAAGCAAAGACAGTGACACTGACAACCACTATTCAAAGAACAGGAATCATTAAAAGAAACAATAGTACAGCACTGATGAATAAATAACTCTATTTAAATGGATTGCTGATTAATTTGTTCAACACTGAAAACATTTATGCTTTCATTTACAATCACTTAATTCCAAATCTTTTATGAAAACAGACATTACAATGTTTGGAGTACTTCTATACAGTGATTGCTTTAATGTTTATTTTATTGGATCCCATCTGATGTAGCAACATTAGGACTGTAGCAGAGTGAAAAGGTCTCCTGCAGAAACCTTAGATTTCACTTGAGACATGGCAAATACTTATGTTTATTAATATGTATTTGTACTTACTCACAAACTGCAGGGAAGGACAAACCCACAAAGGCACTAGACAGATATTCTGTATACATTTCATTTGCAACTCCTTCCAGGTAGTATTTCTGCCACGTATCCTCCTCAATCTAAAACAAAGAAACACAGATGCCGAGTTCTGAGTAAAACCAAAAGCTTTCTTTAAAATTTATGAACAACTGTTTAAACATGAATCAAATAAGTCAGTAGACTGTTATGGCAATTAATATTGCTTATTTGTACATGATTTCCTGGAATGCCAAAAAAAAAAAAAAAGAGTAGTCAGTAAATCAAGTATTCTATATAAAAATAATACACTCAATTCTTGGCAAGCACATTCAGCACGAGGTGAAATAAGGTTGTGAAAAGCTTCAGGAAAAAAGTTCTCAGTTTCTCTTTCTGAAAATTCTCGAGTGAAATTGTTGCATTATATTGTTATTTGAGTCTCTCTAACAATGTTTCAATTATTTTCACCTTGTTTAGATGTTGATCAGCACTCAAAACATCATTTAAAATTGTAATTTTTTTTTCTTCTCTGAATCTGTGACTAACATGGAAAACATATATGTATTGAAACAATTTCTTCAATGGTCATTGGTGCTTTAGGACAACAACTGAAGAAAACCTTTACTGCTAAATTCAGAGATCTTTTACTGTTGAAGGTATAAAGGAAAACAAGTCAGAGATGCTACACAACTACCACAAAAAGCTCAATATATTTGCCTAATCAGAAGTTTCTAGTGATACTTTGTGCAATCTCACTTAGCTTCCAGCTGCTGCCCTGGCATCTGGACAGGCCATGACATATCTATAAATCTTACGTCTCAGACACTCTACAAAGTCTTTCAATAAGCATAAAACACCTATCTTAAGTAACTGGATTGAGCCACTGAGTACCCTTCATACACACCTCTTGTCTTCCCACTAATCAGGATAATCTGTGAAAAAGTGTCTAAATCATGTCAGAAAAAATTTCACCTTTAAATATTTTAAGAGACAGCAAAACCAATTCCATGTCAAACTAGCATTTTATGGATAGCCAGTACCAAAATACTGAGGGATGCAGTACTGTGTCATACATACTAAGTTCAGTGAGCAAAACCAGGATTATACTATTTATCACCACAAAATAAAGCAACAGCCACATTAAAAGGCTTCAGAAAGGGAATTACAGCTAAGCCTCTCTGGTTGCAGAAGCACATGTTAGTAGCGCAGTGTCCTAGCAGCAGATGTAAGAGCTCCAGCTCTACTAATTGTTTAATTAAAATAAGCATTTTCATACCATGTCCACACATGGCTTGTATTGAAATGCTATAATCATAAGAATGCTGAGCTTTTCAAACTCTTTTACAGCTTAAAAGCACCTCTTCCCTGTAATAGCCTGATCCACAGCTCGTTTAAACCACTCGAAATTTCTCTACCGATTCTGACATGCTTAGGATCATTGTCTGAACAGCACAAAGAAGAAACAACAGTGTGTTTTGACATAATGATTTAACTTAAAAAAAATAAAATATTTCTCAGATTATATCATTACTATGTTATAATATTTTATTCATACATAAATTTATTATAATGTTATATTACTGAATATTACTATTAATTTTATATTATTATATATTATTTTAGAGTATAAAATAACTCATTGGAATTTGGTATGACACTAACTTCTCTTGAACAAATAATTTTCCAATATTAAAAATTTTGAATTCCACAGCTATTTTGACAGGACTTGTATAGTATTTTATCTAAGTTTGCATTTTTATCTTACAGGCTGAGTATTAATGCATCCATGTTAAACTAGTCAAAAGGCACTCTTTCAAAGGAATGTTTTAAAAAACAGAAGGATTGGAAACTTTTTAAGAAACCAGTGAAAAATAACTTACAATGAATTAATTTCTTTTTATTTTTTTTCTCTTGTTGATAGGTTTCCAGGTAACCAGTTACTTTAGTTCTGGAGAAGTAAACAACTGCAAGAATAAATGGCAATATGGAGACATAACAAATCATACTCTGCCTCATAAGTAGGCTGCCAGCAATCAAGAGAAATTTCTTCCATAAAAATTGTTTCACCATTCAGAGATCACGTGGGATGCTAAAAGGGGTTTGCATTGTGTTATCCTCCACCACACACAGAGAAGTCATACCACATTTTTTTATAACCCTTTGATTTGTGTGAAGCTTGCAAATGTTGCTGATCAGCAACTCTTTATATACAGAAAACAGATAAAGTGCAGGCTTGGTAAAAAATATGAGTAATGATAGCAAGGACATGTTTGTATCTTATGGTCTATTTTGTGGCTTTTTCTTAGATTGACACCACCTGGGGTTGGAAAAAATATACAAATACATGATGTGTTTCTCCTTTCTACTTTGTTCCATTGCTTCCTTTTCTTTAGGCAGATGGTTTTGATTTGGAGGAAGGAACTGCAGATCAGACCTATAGTTAAATCCTCACCCTTAGTCAAGGACCAAAAAAGGACTGGAAAAATCCAAACTCATTCATAAAGCAGTGACAAAGCTTCATGATACTTGTTAGTGTTAAATTAACCTTCATGAAGTGATTGGAATGTTTAAGACATATTCTGTTAGGATACCATGAAATGTTGATTAATTAATTTTAGAAAATGCTAATATTTGGGATGCTATAAAAGGCTATTATAAGATAATGATAATAATGGGCTAAAGATGATTTTTGCATTTTATTTCCACCTCAACAAGAATGTTTTCTCTGTGATTTCAAAGCGAGAGATGGTCACCTGCTGGTCTGCTAGAAATGAAACAATTATTAATAACCTCCAGTATTCACTACTTCTTTCCTAATTCCTTGAGTCTTGCAGTCACCCTGAATTTTAATAGAGTAAGGTTCCACAGATAAACACAGTCAGTTTCTCCCATAAGCCATGTAAGGGACTAATTTCAAAATCCTTAAAGTGAGAAAAAATACTTTAGAACTTCTTGTGTTCTTGACTAATTTAAGCCTTTGTGATGATATTTTAAAGTCTGCTGCTGCAGCTAAACTCAAAAAACTGAACCCCTAAACAAATCTGATTTTTCATAATATGTGTTTATTTTCCTTTTAAATACTTAGTGAAAGCTCGAGTGATTGTCATCCAGCCCATCTCTGGATGGACTGATACTTTACTACTTCCTCATACTTATCTATACCTTAAGAGTAAGTTGCCAAAACTTAACTGTTAATGTAGAGATTAAAAAAATCTGTCCCATATGCACTTACAAAATGGATATTTCATATGTCTGAAAACAATGGGGAATAGTTAAATGTTATGTAAACATTATAGAAGCAAAAAGAGCTGAATTTGGGGTGAGTTTGGTTGCCACAAATGTCATGCAGTAAAACTAGGAAAGTTATTAATCTGGTTAGTGAAAATTATACCTTGATTTTAGCCTACCTGAAACTATGACTGTGCTTACAGAGACAAACAATCATGATTTTAACTTGAAAAACAAAGAAAAACCTACAGTAGTTTCAATGTTACAGTTATAAAGATAATTTTTTTACAGTAAATAATTAGTGGTCTATCCTAACTCAGCTCCTGACAGCACAATCTGGATACTTGTATTTTCTACCTTTGTACAGTATGGTCTAATAACAGTTGAGACAAAGAGAAGAGTTTTCATTTCAGTGAAGAGTTTTTTATGGTAAAGATTTATCTGTTGGCTTAACAAACGCATTCAAGCAGAAAGCATAAACCTATCTTTATTGAGGACTGTGGGTTCCAGGAAGCCAAATGTGCTAGTTCCACTGTGATATCACAGAGTGACACCAGGCTTTATCTCCTGTTCATTGTTACCTCTGTGGATAACTGCCAGTTTGAGAAGCTAGGAACTTAGATCATAGACTCACAGAATGGTTTGGGTTGGAAGGGACCTTTGAAGACCATCTAGTCCAACTCCCCTCCAATGGGCAGTGACATCTTTCACTAGACCAGGTTGCTCAAAGCTCCATCCAACCTGATCTTGAACACTCCCAGGGATGGGGCATGCCATCCCCAGACAAAACCTTTATTATTTGTTGGAAACTACTGTCTCGGTTACAAAAATTGTGAATAATTAAGCACTCAAATACTGCCTTAGAACAAGGGATGTGTCTTTGCTAGCAGAGCAATTAAAGCAGAAGTTAATGCCACCCAATATTTAGAATAGAAAAAATGTATAAAAGCTGCAATGAGGAACAACACGAGAACACCAAAAGGCATGAAGTCCACAAACACAACAGCAGAGAACTACTTCAGTGCAGCAAACATAACCAACAAACACCCTTGATATTATTGGGTTCCTGCTACCATTTATTCTTTTCCCTTTTACCTCTTCTCATTTCTTGCATATTATTTCTGTTTTCATTTAGCCTTATATATAGGCCTCTACAGATCTTATAAGTGCTGAATAAAGACACAATAATTGATCGAGGACAATTCTATTCCTTTTTTTTTTTTTTTTGGACCTTCTTCTTTACTCATCAAATATTGTACAACTCAAGCATATAACCAAGCAACGACACAAGGCACTTCTACATGCCTTTCCTTACAGAAAATGAGCATCTGTTTTTATGGAAGACTTTCCCATGCATGATCCTAAGGAGAGGGCTTTGCAAGTCATTCTGTTATTTTTATCCCTGAAGTTAAATAACTAACAACTTTAAGCTGATACTGCAGCAACATGACTAAATGTAACATTCTAAAAAGATAACAAGAAAGTACAATTAGTGGTCAATGCAGCAACAAGGTGACCACACTATAAATTATTTAGAAAAAGTACATATAACATTTCCTTTTGACTTTGGTGTTAAATCATAGCAAAATGTTACCACAGGATGCTGTGTTGGTACAAACAGTAGGAAGTAGTTTTTTCTTCAGAGACATTAAAAACTTAAAGGAAATATTAACAAATAGCAACAAAAATTTAAGTTATTCCAATCACAGCTAGGAAGAAAGATAAACAGAGATTAAGTAACTGCTGGACCTCATACAGAATGTGCCGTAGCACCACAGTGACTTGAATCTTCCCAAGTTCCTCTCTAGTACTGTAAGCACGTGATTGTCTTCCCCTGGCTATGTTACACTGCAATTCTGTCTCCTGGATAAAACAAATTACCCACTGATTCAATAGCCTATATGAAGAATAGCTGGAAAATGACACAGTGTATCCCAAGAGAAGAAATCTGATTTTCATCTGTATGCTTTTTTAAGTTGCAATGCTCCTCTGCTCTCCTCTGTCTACATACAGATACAATGTTGTTATCAGCAAATATATTTACATAATACAATAATTTCCTAGTGAGACATGGTGACAGAGAAATGAAAAAATGATGTACATCTTGCAAGCACAACCATTAGTATTGTCGGGAAAAAACCTAAATCCTCAATACATCCAGTCCTACCCCCTGGCAGTGTAATTATCAGGAGCTCTGTAGCCCCAAATGATTT
Organism: Limosa lapponica baueri; assembly: GCA_002844005.1. Taxonomy (NCBI): domain Eukaryota; kingdom Metazoa; phylum Chordata; class Aves; order Charadriiformes; family Scolopacidae; genus Limosa; species Limosa lapponica. The sequence continues at coordinate 348,735 of KZ505852.1, forward strand.
ATCTTATTCATAGCATTTGCTTCTCCATGTAATGACGTAAATAGTTACATGAATGAGATTGAGTATATCGAACCCTGATAATACTATATAATCTCTCCTGTCAAGATCTAAGCCTCACTATCAAGACAGAGAACTAACGTCAGAATTGTAGTATGACCTCAGATCTTTTATTACATTTTGCAATGAAAAACTGAGAGAGGATGGTGAGGTGTCTCTATAAATATTAAGGAAGTGACAAAATGAATAGCACAATGAAAGCAGCTGTAAAGTTTGCTCCCTATCACTGAATCGGCTGAGCTCATCAGCACCAAAGAAAGAACACAAAACAGTACAACACCTTTGAGAATCATTTCAGATGTTTGGAAGAAGATCATCCATTTGATATTTTAAGACACATATTTACTTTTATAAACAACCTTATCTATATGACCAATAAAAAAAACCTCCACAAAACCTGCAAACTGCAGTTAATTAATGAGTTCATTCTACTCATTATCTCTCTAGAATAGCACTTGAATATTTTAGTTCTGTTACAAAAGTGATACTGTTTTATTTTAATAGTCTAACTGTATTTGTTTGTCATACGTGTCTTAGTATGCAGTACTTTGGCTAAGGGCACACAGTTCAGAAATTCTGAATGGTCTTCCCAAAATTTTAAGGTTTATATAAAAAAAATTAAATAAAGTGCTGTGTAAACAACATGAAAGTTGTTACTATTTCCTTTCTAAAATGCATATAAAGCTTTCTCTTCAAAGATGCCCAGAAGGCCACGTAGAGAAATGTTTCACAAAATATTTTAGAAAATAACATCTTCACTAGGGCAAGTTTCTTGAGTCCTTGCCAAGCTGTTTTCGTCTACATTCATCTAACATAGGGACTCCTACCTCTCCCTAGGCTCACACCACTTCCAGGGCTTCCTGATGTTTAATTTTACAATTCTCTTCTTCACAGCATTGTGGGGTTTTGTTTAACAACATAGACAAGAATAAAAAGGAAGTACACACAGAATATTCTTGATTCGTAATTGAAAAGTAGCTGTACATTGAAAGCATTGTATTTTAAACATTTCCTCATGTTCACTTATAATGCCCTTTCAGTCCACCCAAATTGCTTATGTAAATGTCTGCTTTTATTATGCCTTTAGATATGGATATCAAAATCTGACAGTTAAGTACTTGGCTGAAAGTAGTTCACACATTCCTAGCAGAGAGTGAAGCTTCTTATATTTACAGTCTTATAATTTAATTTCTTTAAGTATTATAAATTATCAACTACCTCTTTACTCAATTCAATTGTCTGCTTAAATCAAAGGAAACAAGTATCCTGTGGCATAAAAATTTGACAACCTCAGCCAACACAGTTCTTTCTGTATGCAAGAATGTTTTTTAAAATTGACACGAAGAGAGTATATTTTAAAAAACATCAAACATGCTAATTAAGATTAGCTCTAATTTCAAATGGAAATATATGCACTTTTTCACTGTTCATACTATTGTAGATTCTTGTAGTAGGTCAAAGTAGAGAGAGTATTGTTGAAATATTATGACGTCTAATTCTCTTCTGGATGCTGGCCTTGCTGGGTTTGAACTTGAAGGCATACAGGCTCTACTTTTAATACTTTCAAATTTACAAAACAGAGCAGTATTTCTATCCAATCATAATGCAAAGATAGATTGGTGTTGATCTATTCATATGATTAATTGAAAAATGCACTCCATGGTAGACTTCAGTTTAAGACAAATATATCACTCTTATTACAAGGACTGACAGTATTTGTAAATAACAGATGTTTTTCAACCACAACAGTTTTTAATTCCTAGACTCAATGATTAAAATATTTAATTCAGTCAGACCTTTAGAGAATAAAGGTCTTTGGGAAGAACAGTTTATTATGCAGTCTCCTGAAGAACTTTGAGAAGTTGCATTCCCTCCCCATCTCCCTTTTAAAGTTCTCCTTCATTTGAAGAAATTCACTGTGCATACCCTAGTCTTATACTTTAAAACAGCCCAAAGCTGCCTAGGTGGCCAAAAATAAATAGCAAACCAGTTGATCTGTTTCATCAGTGTAGGTAAGCACCTGACTGATGTAAATCTGTGTGGTTTTATTATGGCTCTCTTTCAGCCTGGACTAGAAAGGAATATAGTGGGAGAAGTGGGCACATTGCACATGTGTGGGTGCGAGCAACAGCTGCCAAAAGAGCCCACAGAACATTCCTGCTCAAAATAGCTTAGAGGAGAATTGAAACTGCTCTAGATCATTTTTCAGATCTGGAATGAGGTGTACTGTCTTACCAACACAGCAATGACAAAACTAATTTGTTTGTGGACTTGTGTTACACTTGAGAACCACATTCCACACTTTATTAATTTACACAACAAAACTAGATCATATTGGTTTGCATGACTGTATAAAGGGACAAAATTTTACCACCTCTGCCTTTTATTCTATTTACTTGCTCTTTGCAACATTTTTCATATGAGTAGACTTCTGGTATACATTTGCTAATCCAAACAATACAGAAATTGCAGTACAGTATAGTATTTCCAGCTTTTTCTGAGACTGTGGTAATGCAGACTCCCAATTCCTTTAATAATACAACAATTATAACATTCTGTGCTATAAAAAGAATGGACTATTGAAATAAGGTTTACAGGTGTAAAGTTGGGGTTTGGTTTTGGGGTTTTTTTTGCTTAACATATCATTTGTTGTGCAATCTTTCTTCTTTAAGTGTTTACAGAACTTTAATGTTTTTGAGCTGATTTTCTTTTTGTTTGGTTTGGTGCCAAAGAGAACATAAAAGATTCCACATGAGATTACATCGCTAAAACCAAAAGGAAAATATTAGGAACAAATATAATATTTTGAGGTTTCTTTGTTTGTTTTACCTCTAATACTGGGCAGACTGTTTACACAAATCATTTTGCTGTAAAGTAAGACATAATGAGTTAAATGTGTGCAACCTCACCATCAATCATGTTCAGTTGTGTTTGACTGACCAAACATTTATGGCACATTAAATCACTTTCTAATCACGTTATGAAGGAGGAGGAACAAACACACATTTCAAGCTTTTTTTTTAAAAATACAGAAGTTTCAGTACATTTTCTTGGCAACCTCCTAACTTGTGGGGGACTCCACTAATAACATTTTCCCAAGGAGTTTATGAATGTCTGATAGTACTTAAATTCGGTTCTCTAAATGAAAAGGGGTAGAAGTTCTTTCAGGGAATGGACATCTTTCTTTTCAATAGAGTCCTCTAACAATTCTAATCAATGCATTTGCTCTCCTACAATTGACTGTTGATCCAGAGCCACCATTAAGTAATGGCTTTCTCTTTCAAATACAGTTTTAAGAGTGAGACAGCTTGGAGAAAGACCATCCTTTCAGCTAAATAAACTAAAAAAAACCTTTTGCTGTTGGCAATTGAGTTTGATTCTCATGAAGAAATACATCTCGGTTCTTGTACATTTATTTTGCTTTAGATTTTAAAATACTTAGAGATCTTTGGAAATGACCATATGCATTTTACTTGTCAGGACAATTCATTCTTAGTCAAATAGCAGGCATCTTTTTAACCAGTACCAGCAGAGTCTTGCATTCTCCCAATGCACTATTTGATGGCATTTTTCCTCTCAGTGCCATCGGAAGATGACATCTGAAGTAACACAAGTTAAGGCATGTCTGCATCTTGTTCTGTTTATAACGGTATATAATCACAGATACAAGAGCAAAAGTGACATTGATAGCTTCCTCCAAATCAAAATCATTGCTATTTTTATGCTCATTCTGTGTATATAGAAATACTCAGATGTAATCTGAGTAGTGCCTGAGTCTTCAGCACTGTTCATCAGTGAGATAGTCCAATCTGTCACTGTAGCAAAATTATTACAAGAATATCTTATGAAATCAGAAAAAATAGGATTGAAGGTGGGTAAGGTAATAGCCTAAATGGTTAGATATATTTTCTGGAGAGATGATACCTTTACATTTGCAGTTTGCGACTTGTCTAAACATTATAACTACAAATCCAGGCCATAAATGTCTGTCTCTAGTACAGTTCCCCCATAGTCAGATATTTGCACACACTACCCCTTTCTGAACTGAGAGGTTTCTCACTGCAAGTTTAAATTCAGTATTAAAATAACTTGCATTAATACTGGGGCTTCTTAAGATACCCATATATTTGGATCTCCTTGAGAGGAAACTGATCCCTTCTGAATGTGGAAAGACAGAAGCTGAGTAAAAGTTTCAGGCCTACTTTTGATTTCAAGAGCAAGTTCACAGAATGGGTTAGCTCAGTAATTTGGGTACATTAGTGTGACTATTACAAAGACTCCTGAGAGTCTTGGATTACCACAGCAGACAAGAGCGAGACTGACCAAAATGACCAGCAAGAAGAATGAAGCTCATAAGAGATACAGTTTTCTTTCAGGATGTAAGTAGAAAGGATTAATACCAAAGTGACCATATGCTGATGAGTCATAGACAGTTCCCCAAGTTTGACTTTACTGAAGTAAAACAGCTTTTTTCATTTTTTCAGAACATGAATAAAGATGAAAACATCATAACTGCAGACCGTAAAGTGCAGAGTCCAGGCTTGTTTCCATATTGAAAACTGGCATTTTAATTGCCTATATATAATATTCTCAAATATTTTTGACACACAATAGTCTGCTGTCTCCATTTTTTTGGAGGTCTCCAAAGAATTCCTTAATAAGGAGTTCAGGACTTCATAAGAAGCAAATAAAGACTCACTGCCCTGCACTGATATGTGCATCTCCATGAGAATAATCCTGTCTTTCTCACCTGAAGACATTAGGTTTTTTCTTTTTTGCTTACTTGCACAACAGACTTGAAGTGGACCATGGCCTGCCTTGTACTCCAGTGTTTCCCGTCCCGTGAATAACACTCACAGGATTGGGAACTGACCATCCTTTATGTTTGCAATCAGTGTCCTAGAAAGGCACTGAAGGAAGGAAGCACCGATTGCTGCAATGAACTAGTACAGCTGCCACAGAAGTCTAGGAATAACCGGATAACTTACTTTTACCACATACGTCCAAAAGAGCCTTTGACTGAGTAGAAACAAATACATGAATGATGCTGTAGGAAGTTCAGGCTTCAGTTCCAACAGATGTTCCTTATTTACTCTCACAGTCAGAGGTCCACTACCCACTTGAAGTAAAAGACCAAAATGATCAGTCCTTTTTTTCTGGGTATTTTGTTGCTATATGGGACATGCGTAAATCATATTTTTGCTTTAGCAGTAGGGGCTTTTCTCATAGATAAACATGTGTTTTCTCTAAAACAAAGCAAAACACAAACCACCAGAAGTATCTCCCTAGAAACGGATGGTGGGATGGTGCTTTGAACAATGATTTAAAGGCCAAACACCTGCTGAATAAAAATAAAAACATAACTTGACAGAACCTGGCTCATTGCCCAATTTGCAGCAGTTTTGTATGTAAGTGTGTGCTGGTTTGTTTGGGGTTTTTTTGTCTTACAAAATCTCTTAATGTGTTCCTATCTGTTTCATATTTGAACCATGTTCTCTACTCAGCTCTCTGACAAACTGAATTGTGGACTCATACATACTAATGAGACAAGACATTACCTTTATGAATGACCTCATAGAAAAGAGGTTGGCTAACATTGTTGAAAGGCCCGGTGCCAGGCAGCTCTGGGCTATGAAACCCAGCTTGAGCTCAGCAAGACAGATTGCATCATCCCCTTCTTTCCAGTTCCAGCTTGGGATATTTAGCAGATGAGCCTGGAAAACAAACAAAAAACCCCCAACCCCACTGGTGAAGAACTCAAATACTTCCTCAAATACAGTACAGTATTGAAGGAGACAGCAGTGAATTACTTTCTTTGTTACTGCCTTGACTTTTTCTGAGTAGACTGAATCACTCCAAGTATTTTAGAGTTTAAGTCTATGCTAAGAAATGTTCCAATCTTACCTATAATAGACAAAATCTTACATTTCTCAAGCCATATTCTGGCTGTGACACTCTGCCAGGCCTATCCTCACACCCGAATTAACCACCAAATGTAAAGTTTCCTCCCCTTCTGTGTACTCCTTTTACAGCACTTTGAGCTACTCTCTGAGTGATAAGGCACATAAATAATACACAGGAATATAATACAACTTAGATTACAACTTGTATGAAGCTGCAAAGTTTTCAAAACATTGTCATTTAATTAAGGTAAACAACATCTTCTGTCTTTTCTATTTCATTCCTTCTACCCTGAAGGATAGCACTTGATTCTGTGAAAAACTTTTTCCTAAGACTGCTATTTTAAAGACAGAATAAAGAAAATAGCTGACCAAGACAGGCCTGCAGTATTGACACTGGTCAGTTAGATAGGTATTAATATTGTTCAGCTATCAGCATAACTCTATCAGATTGTCTCTTCCATCTAACTTCTACAAATGCGTAAGGACATAAGGAATCACAGAGGCTTTCACACTTGTTTCCCTTCATAAATTAATCTCACAGTTCAGAGCTTTGATAAAAGCTGTTCTTGAAGACACATTCATTAGAGACACAAAGGAAAAATGCAGTATTTAAAAGATCCTCTGAACCTGTTTAAAGCAGAGAAACACCTTGCTCTTATTCTATAAAAAGACAGGCTCCTTCTATTCACGTACAGGAAGAGGACATCACAAGCAACAGTAATTGCTCTTGTTCTGGCCAAAGGTTACAGATATAAGGAGCTGTGAGCAGTCAAATCTTCTGAATACCAATGTCTACCCAGCCAAGCTTTTTCTGCAACACTGGCCACTAGTTGATACTTTTTGAAATAATAAAAGAAGCAGGTCACATATGAATAGTCTGCCCTCCCTATATTCTTCCTAGCCCTGTTAATCGGCAGCTTATGGTCTTTCTCATTTAAGGATTGAATGGATTGACTTCATTGCGCTTAAAGGTCACAGATTTACCACCAAAATTTGTCAAATTCCTTTCCAAAGCAGATTTATAATTTTGATTTCCACAATATTTTTAGGAACAAATTCCACAATGAAACTCTGTTTTATATGAAAAAACACTTAATTTTATTTATTTTGTACTTGCTACCTGGCAATTTCAGGTCTACATTGCCATGCCAAAAACACAAAATCACAACACATCTCCAATAAGACAATAATTCTACACTTTTTTTTAAATATTCACAAAGAACTGACTTCAGATGACTTGCCTAGAGGCCACCAATTCATCTTGGGTAGCTCCAGTGTAATAAAATGAGCAAAACTTATAGAAGCTGAGTGGTTAAAAGCTTGTCTGGAATCAATAGAACTATGGACACTGTAAGCTTTGAAAATTAGACCCTAGGCAATTAATAACGTCAGAGGATTTTGATAAGGTCCCTTGCATATATAAATAAAACTGAATTACCTTGTAACTGGATTACACGACAAGGCTTATTAGGAGGGTTTTGTTTGGAAAGAAAAATGCTTATTATTAGTGGAGATAGAAAAGTTGTGTATGAGTGAAGGCAATGTAGCAAAAAACTCTGGGGAGAGATCCTGTTGGTTGCCACGTTACCTTATTGTGATACTGCAACATCTGAGTGATAATTCTTATCTTCGGATGATAATTCTTTATTGAAATAACTCTAAAAAGTACAAGAAAAAACAAAATAACTTTTAGCTGGTGGGATATTTGGATAACGTATCCCAATACCTTTACTGTGTTGTCAAGTCTCACAATTAAAACTGTACCCTCTTATTCATCTGGCTGTTAAGCATATGATTGAAGTTAGACTTATGCAATATTTACATCTAGTCAAATTAGGTTAATAACCATCAGCTAATATTAGACAACATCACACTTCAGGAATTATTCAGTTGAATGATTTACTCTTATGGAATTTGCAGAAAAAGAGACTTATGTTAGCAGCTCTGTTCAGATACTGTACTCATTCTGTTAAGCAAATAATACACTTGCAATTATTGTGTCATCTTCAGTGATTATCTTCACTTCTTTGAATCAACAATATTGATCACGTTTTCCAATGATGTCTGAAAAGAATCCCTTTCCGCACCACCACATATTATTTATATTTAGACATTCATCATATTTAGACATTCATCATATTTAAACAGCTTGAATAATGATTTTCTTTGACATAAATCCACATCCAAATTAATCTTAATTTTTATGGATTGTTCCATAAAGCTCAATATTGAAACTGATATCTGAACTCTGAATTTATAAAATATGGGCCTACTTCCATAATCTGCAGCTTGACTGCATTCTTAATTATTTAATGAGCCTATGATAGACACAACTGTGTACAGATTTAAGGTGGCTGCAAAGAAAAATGTTTGAGAAATTAGTGGTTTGATAACACGTTATGAAGAGAGGAACAGACAATTCAAAAATTAAAAAAGCATTGAGTAAAATTAAATTGAAAAACAGGCCATAAATTGGTTCTGTTCATACAAACTAAAGGTAGAAGAAGAAGATAAAACAATCAAAACAAAAAATAATCTGAATTATTATGGAATCACCAGTCTCATAAACTGTTTACATTGGTGTTGTGTAGAAAGTATCTTGCAAACTACTGGTCTGGCTTGCACTTTGAAACATATCAAAGCTAGAGCATAAAACAGGTTAAAAAAGTCGTATGCATGATTTAAATTTATGTTATCCTTTGGAAGGAGAAAACAAGTCTTCCTTCTAATTTTCCATTTCTTACTGAATTATTTAATTAAACATCTTATTTTGTTGAATTAAATTTATTTAAATGTGAGAAAACACAAGAGAATTCCACTTTCAAAATAACACTTTTGCATTTTATTATATTAAATGTATTACATCTATTAAGAATGCACTAATGTGCAAGTGGAATATTTCTAATGTATTTATGCAAATAATGACAAAATAAAGTTTCTTGCATTGAAACTCAAAAGCATGTTTGGAAAATGAAATTATGCATATTTAAGTCCCGCATCATCCTCAGACAGCCAAGTTCTCTTGCACCCAGTGAACTTCTTCTGGAAGAGCAATGTTATGAATTTATTTTTTTTTTAACTTCTCCTGTTCCTTCAATTCACAGCACACAAACATCTGAAAGGCCAGTAAAATTGGTCCACAATGCTGGCCAATTCTATGTTAGAAGTTTTTTTAATAAATAATTGACATTTTACCTTAAAAAGGAGAGACTGGCCTCATTAGGACTAGGGTTTATGAACAAAACACAAAAAATGGAATACCTTAGCTTTGTTTTAACTCTATCTGTCATCTACTGACTGACTTGTCTTCTTCCCTCAGTGAATATAAGGAGGAAAGCAGGACAAGATCTGGTGGTCCCTAATGTGTTAAGTGCCTTGTAAATCAAAATAAGCGATGTTTGGTCTTCAGTGTAAAAAAGGAGGATGGAGCCAAGTGTATTGCCACCATCATGAAGTGTACATTCTGCTTTCCCCCAAGCAGCGTAATTACTTGTAGAAGCAGAGATACCAAGGAGCAATGAGGTATGAAGTTATTAAGGGTCCTTCTGTTGCATCATTAACACCAGCCCACACACCCACACAGCACATGCACTCACGTAACATATTGTTACAACAACATAACTGCATTCCCTTTCCCCTCATTTCTATTGGGACTGTGTTCAGCTATGAATGCTTAAATACTTACATGTTAGGTTTTGCAAAATGACTAAGAGTACCAAAGCTTGTGTGCCAAAGTATCTCTTCTGACACAGTCTTTCTAAAGCAGCTAAATTAAAACAGTTTAGGCAGAATTTAGGGCACCCTCATCTCTGAACTTCTTAGACAATCTTGTAACATTGGGAAAATGTAACATTGGGAAAAATAATCCCTCAATGTTCTTCAAGTGCAACAGATCAACAATAAAGCTGTGTATGTGGCTATAGCCTATCTGGACACCAGAAATTAGCTAATCAGAGTTAAGAACCAAAAACCTATTAAAAATGAATGAGTTTACCTCATAATATTGGAGGCATCTTCAGCATCTGGGTCAGCGCAGTATTTATTGGCAAGGATTAGGCACGCATCTGCTGACTCTATCTGAGACACCAAAGAAAAAGCAAAACATAAATAGCAACCTCTCTTTCCAGCTCTTCTTTCATCATAAAGTATTATGGAATCCAACACCACCATCATGAGTGTGAAAGTCAGTTCTTAATACTGCTAATCAAAAATGTTACATGGCTAACATGACTTATTGTGATGATAACAGCTTTCATACACACATAGCAATTTCATGAAAGTTGCTTATAATACTCAGACCAGCTCAGTAGTTCAATTATTGACTCTTGTATCGTTGAGGCATGAAGGTATTTGTAATCAGATACTAAAATTTAGACCCCTAAATCCATAGGAAGTTTCTGGCACATCAGTACAGTGCTCCCACAAGTCCTGCAGCTTTGTTTGGGAATTTAAGTACCTTCCTATTAGAGACAGGACAAGGTGGTTGAACTGACAATTTAGAATCTGAGCATCAGTTTTAGAAAGCACGAGGAGAACCGATCTGTTCACAGGACCTCTATGTTCACACAAATCTTAGCTCTATTTAACTCAAAGCAGATGACAAAATTATTTTTCAGTGTATACAACCAAATACCAACACAAAGAAGGGTGGAATACAAAGCACAAAATACCAACACACAATTTTATGGTCATGGTTCTGATGAACTGAAACAGTGTGTGTTGGGCTACGAAAGGTTAAGCAATTTCTACAGACAAAATGGACCAAAGACACGATTAATTCTCCAGGAAGTGTTAACATTGCACTAAAATATTCTTGGCTTAAGTAGCCGGTTTACATGCCATTAGGAAAAAAGAAAAAAAAGAAAAAAAAAAAAGAAACAGAGTTAATGCTGTATCTGACAGCTTGCCATCTTTTCCTTTTTTTTTTTTCATTTAGGCTTCATGCTTTGCTTTAAAAGTACAAAATAATTTACCATAGAGAATTCTAGACAATAAAACCATCTCATGTTAGGTACCAAAAAATCTTAATTTTTTTTTTTGTTTTGTTTTATTTTTAGGATTCTAGACAATAGAAAAAGGGGTTGACAGGTGAAAAATTATTTTCCAATCATTCTGATGGAGGTAAGACAATAGCATTTTAAAGCAATTACTGTAAGACAATGTTCTATTACATCAACCATTAATGTAAAATAGACTCCTGAACTAAACCCCAGAGAAAAATTCATAGAGTTCAATGGAATGGCAGACAATGCCTCTTAAGTTACAGCATTACTGTAGCTTTGAAGATCTAAAGATATAGGGAAAACAAGGTTTATAAGGATATATATTATAATTTATTAGGCAAGCTAATAGAGATGGAAAAACAATCTTTTGGGGTTACAAGAAGAAGAGCTTTACTGTTTTTTTCCAAATAATGCAATGAGTACTTTAAAAAAAGTCAAATAGCAGAACAGAACAACAGAGCTGTTACCTTCACTCTCGCCAGGTCATGGGGATTAAGGACTGAACCCTGATAAAATTCCACCTGAGTGAAGTGTCGTTTAAAAAGAGCTTCCAGCTCAAGGTTAGGGGAGATACTGCATTGGGAAGAGGAAGAAAACACAAGAGAAAATGAGAAGACAGTTTCCATAACCGCCCCATTTCCTTCATTTATAGACCAAACCTTGTATTTATTTTAGGTATTCAGACTCCTGCTGATGCTTTTCCTGCAGTGTGGGAGCAGTGTGCAGTACTTAAAAGTCAAATACGATATTGCTTTCACTTCCTTCTGTCTATAGAGCTTCTGGCCCATTTCATTGTGCTACTCCACATGTTCATCATCTGTCAGTTTTTCACAGAAGTGAATCCAGAAGAATTGGTGCAAATACTTGAAAACTTCCTCATACAGCATTCCTTACAGAAATTGTCCAGTAAGACAATCATTCTCAGCCTGTCCCCACCATTCTCCTAAGAGCCGACTGCATCAGAGCACTCAATGCAAAATCACTAAAAGCTGGAAAAGGAACTCTACAGGGACCCTGTGGCCTTCATAAATTATGATTAAAAGATACATTATTATGCTGTGACTTTCTGTCTCATTTCATTTTGCCACAATCAAAGAAAATTAAATGTATCACAATCTATTATATAATGTGGTACCAACCTTGTAAACACCTTTTCTGATGCCACTCATTAAAACAGAAGAGATGTAATAGCTACATAGTAAGTGTATGAGATTATTGTCATGTCAGATGCTAAATTTAATAAGAAAATAAAACAGATACATGCAAAAAATTGTCTGTGAAGGTACAGAAGAAAGCAGGCACAAACAAGTAGCCAGGCGCAAAACTCCCTTCATGTGCATATGCAGTTTCCTGATTCCTATCACCATGCATTTTGACTGTGGAAAACTGGATCTCTGCTTATCTCTGACAGTCAATTCTTGTTATTACTTAGAGAGGGGAACAAGCAAATAAACAATATAGTTGCTTGAGGATATCAACTTTAGTTCAATTTTAAAGGACTAGAGAAAAAAATTGTGCAAGTGCTGCTGATTCTTAGTTTTTCAGCTTCCAGCTGAATCATCACAAATGATTCTTTAACTTTTTAATCATTTTCCTTGACAAGAATAAAAATGCAGAACTGCTGCTAAATGCAAAAATATTACTCATTCATAGCTTGCAACACTTCTAAACAGATGCCATTCCAGAGCAGAAAAGACGTTTCAAACTGTCTCTCTGTGTCACACTCTCTGTGTAGCTGCTGTTTCTAGCAGGTTGTCCCAAAAGCACACCTATTTGATGTTGTATTACATGTAACGCAGAGCCTGCAACAAACAGCAATCACCTTAAGACACATTTCCAAATCCCACAGCAGAAATACGCAAGAGGCTGTGTGTAAGTAGGTATATATAGGTAAAAGAGCAGAACTAATTATCGCAGTGACAAAAATTTCTTTTCTATCTTCGTTATTTCTGTAAAGTAATATATCTCATTTACATTAAAACTACATCTGCACCTACATTTTTTCTTTTTATAAATAGTTTGCAATATGAAATAAACATTTTTTCTGAGCAAAATCAAAGGTGACAATATGTTTTCAGGTAGCATAAGTTCATACTACAAACAGTATTTTTCACTAATTTTACTGATGTTAGCAATTTTGGTAGTTTCACTAGAAATATTTGCCACTAAAGATTCTCACATCTATTCATTAGTATTTCAATATTTTTAATTTCATAATTCTGTTCCCACTTCAACAAAGTGCTTAGCTGTCTACCTTACAATAGAAACGATTGGGTCTGAAGTCCGTCTGCTTGAAACACCTACACTTAGTAATGGGTTATAAAAAATTGCAGAAAACAACTCTTTTTTCAAAAGACATCATTAACAAAAGTAATTGCAAACATTAATTTTATGGTTGTTTGGAGCTTTAAAGATCCTCTGTCTTCCCCCAAAAAATAAAGCTTAATTTAATGAATGTTAATAACAGTAATCTTGAATATAATCTTGAATAACAATAATCTTGAAAGATTACTCACTTATGCAGAAAGACGATTTCTACGTTGACATCATCCCTATCCTTGTGCAGGAAGTCCTTCAAGAAGTTGGACACACTTTCAAGTGTTATGTGACCACAGACAACTATGTGCCTGTTACAGAAAAATCAGAGTTAATCTTGCAAAGAAGGTAAAACAAGCAAGCATGACAGCAAAGAAGGAAATAGTAATTTATTGGCCAAAAAAGAGTATTAGTCTCTTCTTGACGTTTCTCTAGATCCTATTCCATGAAGTCAGAGAACAAAAACATCATTTCCAAAAGGTGCTTTGCAATTGCAAATACACATACACTTTCACTTGCAAAGACTACTTTTAACAAACCATTTGGCCAAGTTGTATTACACATTTAACAATAAGTGGCATCATTTATGTATATATGTTTACACACTGTATTAACCAGCCACTTTCAAAGTCATATTTCTTTATTTTACACATCTTTCTTCACATTTTTACCTCCTATACTGAGATTTACTGCTTAAATTTTTGTTTTATCACATAATGAGACAGCAAATCTCCCTAAAATGATTCGATATTATCCATGGCTGAAAGCAGATACTTATGCCAATGAAATGCATTGCACAAACCTTGCCAATTATAGGCAATAAGCAGTAAAAAAGAAATCTTTTTCATACCATAAATCCTACAAGGAGAGTACTTTATAATAAGAAATCATTATTTATTGCATCATTGCAAGATCACTTAGAAAATCAAAATTTGTACAAACTGTCATGTCACAAAGGTCCCTACCACTCCACATTTCCATTAACAGATGTATCTGACCATGTAAGATGGAAGCACAATGTATATCTACATACACATTCTTGAATTCTACATATCTTAAATTCTGAGAGGCTGAAGAAAAAGCCTAGGAAATTGCACTTTTCCTGGATTAAGGGATCTTTGCTCCTTTATTATTGTAAAGCAAAGTCCAAAAATTTATGATTAGAAAATCCTACATTGCCTCACAATTTCCTTCATGGGATAAACTCAAGCCCAGCTTTCATTACTGTCATGGGCTTAAGACAGAGAGTGACTTCAACATGCCTATTGCTAACACTTCCAATTACCACATCGCTCACAGAAATCAAAAGGAAGAACAAGGTGGCATAGATGCAGTTCCAGAGCTAACAGAAAGTCAGCTTCATTGCAGTCATATAGTCTATGCACAAACGCTACAAAAGCACAATTTCACAAACTTATTCGGCACTTGAGCTGCTAAATGTTAAGCAAAGTAATTCCATGAGTAAGAAGTAGCCCATCCAAACCTCACCTACTTCATAATTGGTCTGTGGAAAACTCAGTAAAGTGGAAACCTCTTTGGCTGGAAACAACAAATAGGTGGCAGCAATTATTATTTATGCAATGGGCTATAACAGGAATCTGTTCTTGCTTCTTGCTTGATGAAATGTGTGTGAAAAGCACACAGAACTCATTGGAAAAAGGATAATTTTGCAGAACAAAGAATCATAGAATGGTTAGAGTTGGAAGGGACCTTAAAGATCATTGAGTTCCAACCCCCCTGCCATGGGCAGGGACACTTCCAACTAGACAAGGTTGCTCAAAGCCCCATCCAGCCTGGCCTTGAATAAACCAGTAATATGCATCATGCAGTGAATAATTTCACCATCATGTACTGTTAGTTTCGCAGTGGTTCATATGGTCACTAGAAAAGCAAAACACAATAAACTATTATACTAGTCCAGCACACCTTATGATATTGATCTAATATTACCACTTTTATAAATAGTGTAGCACAGAGTTTTCAAGCTTTATTTAGAAATATGATAAACTCAAATACTCCTTTTGCATGAGTTAGTGACATCCTCAGAACTCAGATGTAATTTTAGAAATAGCAGCTGTCAAAAACTTCAATCGTTTCATTCTTTTTAGCAGGCAGGATTCTGATCATGCTGGTTTGTATTTAACATAGAACTCAGTACTACGAACTTCTATTACTAAACTAGCTATATCCAGAGTATCTGCTTTGACTTCAGTGAAATTTTGCTCGATTCCAACTTAAGTTTTTGGTGCAGTGTATACATACAGAGCACCGAGTTCTCGGACTGTAAACACGTAAAACCACAAAAATCTCTGAGCTAAAGCTTTCCCATTTTATGAGGTGGTAAGCACAACATCAGAAAACAAGACATAAAATATATTAGCTCATCCTTTTTTGGTGCAAGGGATCCTTAAGAGGTTTCCTCTGGGATTTTTGCAGCTTGGCAGAGTTTGAAGCAGCCTCTGTCCTGGATAAAACCATGCCTATATTTTCCCCTTCAGAAGCACCCTTCCTCAGTTTCCCTAGAGGTCAATTGCCTGAGCTGCCAGCACCGTGCGTGCACGTGTTATTGCACACACAGTTAGGTCAGGATAATAAACTTCAACACAGAAGGGTAAAATATGATTTCAAGCACTAGGATTCACTCTCCATCAAATGGATGAATCTCCATCCAATATACCAATGTAAATGGAAAACCACAAGAAAGTTCAGATTCTGAAGAGATGTTTAAAACCTGAGTAGCTTACTAGATCTAAATTCTGAACAGACTGTGTTTGATACACTACATTACACCAACATATTGGGAAGTTCTAACTGTCTAGTGGCATCCAGCACTTTTCCTGAGTGCAAACCCATCAAGCATCAAAAATCGCAAAGGCCCAAGAAAATGGTAAATAGCAGCTAAAAATATTCATTTGTATTCTTCATACTGTCTGCACATACTTTCTAAGACAACTAATTTTACAATATGGGTATTATTTTCTTCAAGTGTTTCCATTAGTGTTACTAATTAAGAAATTGAACTTTCCATTTCCATAGCTGATGCATTATTTTTCATAATAGAAATAATTTCTTCTAGTAGGCAACTCCTTTGTACAGATCCTGTGCCGTTAGCTTCAGCAGGGCCTCTTCCTGAATGCTCTTGTGCTACACTGCATTCCTATGCAGAAAATTTACTTCTTTCCTGGGAGATTTCACTTCATATGGGTTCTTTTCTATCATTAATTAGAGTCCACATTTTAAAAATATGGGTGAACTGAAGAGAAAAATGACAAGTCAGATAGAGAATGCATCCCAAATTATTCTATTATAGAAGAAATTTTCAAAGGAACGAAAGATAACATGACAATTCAGGTTGGAAAAGACCTCCAGAGGTTATCTCCTCCAAAAACCTCTTGCTAAAAGCAGATGCATTTGGTACAATAATTCAATCCTGTTATGATTTTCATTTAGTAGGGTTTCATAGCAATCTGCTCCAGTGAAAATACAACATTTGGCTGTCAAATACTCTTGCATTTGAGCATCAGGACTGATTCTTTTTGAAATGTCAGAAAGCATCTGCACCATGGTTTCATTTTAGCACTCTGATTTGGGGCTGGACATTATCTATTCTTCTCTTCTTTGCTGTTCTTACATAGTGCAAGACAGTGTCCTGAGCTGTGATTGCAACAAAACCTTCTGGTTTTCAAACAATATTTTCTGATGAGACACTTGCATTGAAAAATCCCCCAAAATACCTCCTTTTTAACGTAAATTATATTTTTGCTTAAAAGTAGAAGAAATTGAAAACAGATTTCCTGCTTGCCAAGAGAGGGTTATTAGGTACATTATTTAAGAAAACTTGGAGACCTTATATTGTTCCAACCTGTCCTGTATATGACTTGAAGATTTATAACTTCCTCTGTTTGTTCCAATAACCATTCACTTCCCATGTATCACTCATTTTCTTCCACATACTGAGAGTTTAAGTAAAGCCAACATACTGGATATCTTTTGCTTTCAGCTAGAGTTGGTTGATCGGAAAAATACTGTAATAATAATCTGGCATCAACAAAAATGTCTAACCTCTGCATTAAGCTTTTGTTTATGAAAAACCTCAAAAGTAATACAGTACTCAGCTAAATTATTATTATTTCCAATTATATTTGGAAAATATATATATTTAGAAATTCCTTTACAATACTTTAAACCACACTTCAGGAATTTAGGTGTTTTTATTGCTGATAAGTATTCAGGAGGATTAAGGTTTCTGTTAAGTAATAGTTACTGATATCATGTATCGGAGGTGAAACTGGCGTAATATACCAATGGCAATCCATATTACATGACAGTGATGCTGCAAAAAGAATCTTTTACAGAGAATTAAAAGCTTATCAGGAGCCGCATTCTATCAACCAATAAAGCCAGACTAATCCATTCTCTCCCATATATACTTATCATTCTCAAAATTAATTACAGTGACCAAATATGAAAAATTAGTACAGTTCTACACAGTTGATTTCAATTGTGATTCTATACAGTTGAAATTCTCTACACTACGTAATCTTTTTCCACTCAAGTACTGACATAATGATACATTTGCTAAAAATACACTAGCTTCTCATAAACTAAACAAAAATGTGGTAAAAGGTCCAAAGATACCACAGATACAAACATTTTGAGGAAGGAAAAAAAAATAAATAAGCAAAAGTTAAAAAAAATTAGAATTCTGGCATGAGATAATTGAGAACATACACTTAATCCATATAAATAGTACTGTAAATGAAAACAGATCCACTGTGAATAGGATTCTTCAAAAAGGATCTTTGCATGGTTCTTCCTTCAGAGGACACAATACGAAAGGCAAATCTTTTGCCTGTTTATTTTGAAATAAATTATATCCATTTTATTGGAACAAGTATAAAGAACTTGAAAAAACTCACTCTAACTAGTCTGTCATAATAAATCAAAGATAATAAATACAAAATTCTGTTCAGCATTCAGTTGAATACATGCTGTTCACTTGTCAAGTAACTAAATGAAGTGTGGCACATATTGATCTAGATGTCTCTATAAAACTATAATATTTATATGAAATACATATGCTCAAATCTCTTTATGGTCTTTCTGCTTAGCGTTCTGATCATGCCTTCATCTATCAACCATTTCAATTCTTTCTTTGTATACCAGTAGCAGGCTGCTCTGCTTGAAGTAAACAGGTTCTTCTAAAGTCTAACTGATTTTCCTCAAGAAAGGATAAGTTTCAGTTGCTTTTTCTTATTAGGAAAAGTCAATAAATGTCAACAGAGACTATACATATGGTCTTCCTGTTTATCTATTAGTGGTATGCAGTCTTTAAATATACCAATTTACAATACATTTCTAGCTGCTTCTGTTTTTTATAATATACCTAACATAATTCAAGATTCTATCAATTCAGTTCAATTACGCAAAAACTTTATGCATGTGCTTTTGTGTGTCTCTCTCATTTAGTTAAAAACATGCTTTATTTTAATATAAACTCTGCTCTCAAATTAATACAGATAGAGTAATAGGTGCTGCACTGTCATGATTTCATGTTTTTTTTTCACAGAAGACTTGAACCCAAGACCACTTATTTAGCCAATGCATACAGTGAACCAGAACAATGTTATAATACTTCAAACATTTTAGAAATTTCTCCTATGTATTGCATATATGACAAAAGCAAAAACTGAGAATGACTCATCTAGAGCAGACACTTGTGGACCAAAAAAAGAGACATCAGGTTGGTTTTTAAAAAATACCTCTAACAGGTAACTAAAAAGTGTTACTCCCAAACTTGCCTTTTTGCATTAGTCATTCGTATTTGTGAACACAGAGCTCTGAAATCAAGACATGATATTTTTTTTAAAAATTCAACTGTAAGCTCTCTATTTTCTCACTCTCATTCTTGTATCAGGCTCCAGAATTATTCTAGTACAAAGGAGAGAAGTCAAAAATATTCAAAGATATAGCAAATCATCTGCCAAGTATGTAACAACTCAGCCACTTTATTTTAATATTTATTCTCCTTCAACTGTTTGTTAAAAAGTAGATTTTCATTATTCTCTTTACTCCTCGAGGATTAAAAATTTCAAAAGTGTTGAAGTTACTGAGAAGCCAAAAGCAATGACTTTCAAATATGTATGAACATGAAATGTATAAAAGAACATGAATACACTGTGACTGGAGATGCGATTGCGGTATTTGAGAACGTGTCTGAGGTACCTTTAATTTCTGTAAATTGGACCTGATAGCTTCAGCTGCCAACTATTTAGGAACCAGAGTGAACTCATGCAGCCTGTACTGAGGCTGCTGTGATTAATTCTGACAGAAACTATCTGTTCTTGCCAATAGGTTCAATGCTCTTTGGAATCTCTTTTATATTGCGAGTAAAGAAAAAGGAATTAGTTAATACCAGAAAACACTCAAAGAGCTACATTCAGTATATGGTACACAGTTCAGATCAGTGGAACAGCACTGGATCATACATCAGATTAATATAAATGGGAAATCATTAGTCAGGTGTTTGAAAGTTACCTCTGATGCAGATATTAATTTACTTTGTGACAAATGTAAGTATGTAAAATTAAGAATCAAGAAGCAATCATTTCAAATTCCCTTAAGCATAAAATTGGTCATGTGTGACAAACATGCAGTCACACGCAAGATCCTAATTAGTTGTGAATTATTACAGCTATGAAGCTATATCAAGTGCACTTATACAAACCCAGGTTTCAGTCTTGCTTGTGAATATTGGTGGTGTCACAGAAATTTTTTCTGAAGCACATAGAAATAGTACAGAAGAATTCACTTACACAGGTTCTCAAATATTTTATGCCCACCTAAGTGGGATTTCTACTAGAGAACATGCCAATAGAGTGCATTTCAGACACTTTAATCCTGACTAAATAGCTCACTCCTTCGTTTAAACTGTATATCAGAGCTTGCATCTAAGTCTGCTCTGCAATAGCATGTTATCGTAAGTGATTCATTGCGGGCTGCTTTCTTTTATTTCAACTTCCTTGCTCAGTTACAGCTAAATGAGTTTATCTTACATTTTTATGTCTAAGGAATTGCACAATGCTTGTCTATAAAGCAAGTTAAGAAATAAAAGTTAATATTCTTTGCTTCATGAACACCTCAAACTGCAATAATAAGAAGAAAAGACAGTGATTTGTTTCTGCCACACTGTGGATTATAGTTAAGAGGCTTCCACGGTAGCTTAGACGACGAATATTCATCCTTTCATTCAATCTTGATGGCAACATTACCTGGCATATTTCTGGTTTCATATAAAATACCGCAACATTTAGACACTGGGCAGCTATATCACCATAAGAAATGTGACTTGGTCTAGTGGGAGGTGTCCCTGCTCATGGCAGGAGTATTGAAACTACATGATCTTTAAGGTCCTTTCCAAACCAACCATCCTATGATTCCATGACTAGTATAAATAGATTCCATTCTAGTAAAAATAGAAGTAAAAACTGTTAAATGCTATGGCATGCACAAGGTGTCCATACCAGAAAGTTTACAGTAAAATGCAGGACTAAACCACATCTCCAGCATTAGCATCTTCGTTGCAAACAGATCTTAATCTACTGTTCTAATCCCTCCAAACCCTGGGGTTCCTTCCTCCTCCTATTTTGTGCAGCAGACATCACACACACAAGACAGCCTGTTATTACTTTTGAAATAAATTGAAAACATTTTCCCTTAAATAAGTTGCTTTCTATCTTCCCACCATTACTCATTTTCAAATTGCCTTATGCATTTTTTAAATGCTCAGTGAGTCAAAAACTAACTAAATCCTTTGTAAGCAACGCAGAAGTTAGCAAAGTCTTTAAGATTCTTGAGCGTTTCATTCATGACCAGAGCCAATGCATTTCTTTCCATAGAAATCACCGCAAAATTTTCTGCAACAGAATCTCAGTGCAAACAAAAAGTCACTAAAACTTGCTGATTAATTACCCACTTCTGCCACCTAACATTGCAGTCCTTGGAACATCCAGAGTTGCAGTAATGACCTGTATATTTTGTAGAATATGGTAGATCAACAGATTTATAAACCACATTCAGTCCTTCTCGGGTCAAAATTTGAACAGCAACAACTGCTATTTTGATGCCAAACCCAAAAGTTTTTTTAAAGTTTAGGCAGAGAGAAGGAAAAGTTGAAATTTTCATATTTTAACTAGAAATATAAAATTAGTGCTGTTATTGTAGGAATGGAACGTGATTTGAGACCTAGAATACACATTTAAGTCATAATATTGCTATATGTCACTTCCCACATTTCCTTTCTTGCTTTCATAAGAAAGGATATAGTTTAATAAGCATG
>KZ505852.1:370361-383335 GCA_002844005.1 Limosa lapponica baueri
TTGTCCTATTAGTTCTATCTGTCAGGCTATTTAACACTCATCAAATTTTCTTTATCACTAAGTGAGACTTCAGTGGGATTAGAAGAATGGCTAGCAGATGGGAAATAGAGACACCCCTGGGGATCATAATGCAATCCATGTCACATTCTCTTATTACATTCTCATCCCACTGGAAAATAATATCTTACATATTGTATCAAATTATTTAATATAATAATCTAATGTCACTTTCTTTGGAGCTATGCCTCTCATTACTGCAGCAAATGGACCTTTGCCAAAGTATTTGGATAAGCCTTAAAACTTTTTTTCTAATTTTTAATCAAATTCAAATGTCTAACGAGTGCAAGATGGCCTGTCAACTTCAATTATCTGTTTGTCTTTCTGTTTACCATATCTATCTGTCTACAGTTTTTATTCTCCTCTGTGAAGTTTAGTTATTGAATCCCATGTTTCCTTCTGGAAGGAATCTCTAACAGATGATTCTTCCTGTTGATATGTTGATGATTTGCTAATTTATGGCTTGTAAATTTAAGAAATCTGAAGAAATCTCTGGGAAGCAGAGGAGATCATGAAAGAAGAGAAACAAGAGGTTTTACTGGCTTATACAGTAAAGAACTATGATTTCATTAAAATGCAATTTTTAATCTTATATATTAACTATGGTAATGCCCCTGGATTTTTTTTTTTAATCTTTTGAATATTTAACAAATTTTAGCATAAATATTTACTATTGGGACAAGATAAGCAGTTTATATGTACACATACCTGTATATAAAATAATAGTAATTCCTCTCTCTGCCAATATATGTTTGCTGCTCTCATAAAGAGTTTCCATTGGATTTGACAACGGTTTCAAAAAAGGCAAAAATAATTTAGCTCATGGAATTAAAAGTTAATTCATTGTAGAGGAAAGACTGAAAAAAATCATTAAGTTATGCAGTCTCTCTTTCAGTCCATCAGTTTACAAATGTTCTTTCCATATGTTTTCTAGAGCTTTCCACAGGCTGATTTACAATATCGTCATGTCTTCAACTGGAAAATATTTCACAGAATTAAAATCCAGTCTGACCATATGAACACATGAATACAGAAATGAAATAACTGAATAAAACCAATCTTGATTCTCAAGCAAATGCAGAATAAAAGATTAATTATAAATTAGTAGATGTAAAAGAAATCTGTATCTGTAACTAAATCTCAGACCGGACTTGAGTAATATGAATACTATAAATAAATGAATAGATTTTTTTTGGCAGGGGGGAGGGCTTAAAAGAAATAACACAGATGATCTTGTAAGTCCCATTTTGGCTAGGACTCAATATGTAAGTTCCAAATATCACAAAAAGAGTACAACAGCAGAACTCTACTTATCTAAACCCAGTAATTTCTTGAAGAAAACCTTTGTCTCATAAGATTTAAAGCGTACACTTAAGAGGTTAGTTGGAGCACTTCAGAAAACCATCCAAAGACAAAGTGATCACTGCCTCTTCCGGCCTTCCGGAGGTACTCATGCATGAACTAACCTGTAGGTTTATTGGTACATTCTAAAAAAATTAGTCTCTCAGCTATGGCGATAAAGTGGCAGATATCTTTTAATTCTTCTATGCTACTTCACTTCAAAAAATATCACTTTAAAATGATCCATTGAATACTAAGTCATGAGTTCTACACATAAGTTACAGAAAGAGCCTAAACGGAGTAAGTCAAATTGAAAGCCTTAAAAAGAAAAGACGTAAATGTAGATATGCTGTAGGGAACCAGCTGCTAGTATCAATACTACTAAGAAAAATGGCTAAGAGGAAATATCATTAATACTCAAGCTATATATCATTTGATTATATATATATTTCATCATGATATATCATACATATAATTATGAAATAAAGTCAAACAAATAAAAAAGAATAAAAATTCCCCTGCCTATATATATAAAATTATATATTATTTTCTAAACTAAAATCTAATCTATAGATTTTTTATAATACTGTAATAAAAGGTCAGGGTTTTTTGCCTTCTCCACCCAACTACACGTTACATCTAGCTTTCATGTCCAGTATTTTTTCATTACAAACTACTTTTTCTGTTCATAATGCTACCAGTTTGTCACTAATTTATGAAATTACATGAAAATAACTTCTTTCAAGTATATGTTTTCACTAGTTATTTCCTAGTGATCTATAATGTTTTGCAATGTTTTAGTGACATATGTCCCATATAATACGGCAGATATTTTTCAGTGTGATGACACAATTAATAAGAGTTAACCTTCATTATAAATTTGTCTACTTTGCATTTTAAAAGCATTTTTCATCTTCAGAAAGCATAAACTTGACTTTGTTAAATCTCACAAAAAACTCACTCAGGAAATTACTAGTCTATTAATAATAAAAACATGCCAACTGTTCTACAGAGAAAGTAAGTTACACTGTTACCTACTTCTACGGGTGTCAGTAGAACGTCGACTAATATGTAAAGAATGTTACGTGCGATACCTGCTTCGCAAAAAGTATTTCCCAGAACATAAACCCGTGTACTACAGAATTCATCCAGGGAAATGCAAAGGAAGGAGAAACAGTAGTCACTGAATTGCTTATGTGAAAGAACAGAAAAACTGTGTAGGACTGATTGCTTCTCATGCCTGAATTTTATTTCCCAGTTACATTTTAGGTGTGATATATTTAATATTAACAATCTTCTGCTTTTGTAACTACAGTCTGGTTTTCTCTGTGTCATTTGTATTTAGTGGTGATTATAGCAGGAAGCAATTGTTTGTTAGTTCTAACTAAACTGAGGAGGCCGGTTTTTTCTTGTCTACTGACCATCTGATTCTGGTGTACCAGGACACACAGTATAAAAATTAGTCTTCTGATGAACTGATCTGTTAGCAGTTGCAAAACAGCTGTTTAGCACTAATCTCATCACCTACACAGCAGATCTTATTGCTTACACATCTGAAATTCAAGACAAGGATTGTCACCTTTTTTGGTAACTTTTAATTTTAATTTTTTGCACTAGGTTGCAATTGTGACAAAGTCATTACCCTTCCTGTCATTAAATGAGTATATGTTTGGTCTCAGTCACGTTTGGTATAGACCTATTGGTATGCATTTTGGTATATATGCAACAGAGAGTACTGTTCTTTATATAACAGGTGAAACTTTAGTCAAAGACTATAATTAAATTCCTGCTTTGTGTTCTATGAGACATCTCATTACAGGAATATATTACAAATCAGATATTATAAATTAAATTTAAAATTTAAAAATCCCAGTGGGTTTTTATAACAAAACTACCTAGTATCTAGTAAATTTAACCAGTGCATACTGCCTGCAAACTACTTCTGTTTCCGAACTCTGTATGTATGTGTCTCATCTAAGAGAGAAGAAAGCTTATTTATTGTGCAAAATGATTCCTATATAGTTTATGAGTCCTTTGGGGCCTTTATTGGCTGAAAAGCAAAACGAAATGTGAGATCAAACGTGCTGGCATGTTGGTTGTTCTTCTTTAGTAAGTGGAGTTTTCATGTTTACATTCTGGCTGCTTCAATAGTTACAATTCTATAGCAAGGCTCTCCTTAGTATTAAAGCCACGTAGTGAAATCCTCAAAACTTACAGAATCATATGTTAATTTTAAATTCCCAACTTAATGTCTAATAGTCATATAGAAGCATGTTATTCCACAGACATAGTTCATAAAGAAACATGTATAAACATATATAAGTGCTACAAAGCAGATTCCATGTATTTATCTATTTTGATGAAAGTTAAACAATATACACGTTTGTTATTTTAAGAGTTGAAACTACATATTGTAACAAAATTTAGCTGCTCTCATTTTGTACATGCATTTAATTTAATCTGGAAACTTTCTGATGTTAGGAATAGAACAACTGTAGTTTCTCATTATGTTTGCTGCCAGAATCTATGTTTGGTTGCTCAACTAAAGTTCTTATATTGCTAATTACTACCACATGCCCATATCTCAAGCAAAGGAAAACTTATTGGTTCTGACAACCCATTCTCTCAACACTGAATTCCAAATGAAAACTTAAATTTTGGCCAAACATAACATTTCATCAATCTTGTTCTGCTGACTGCAAAAGCAACATCAAACAAGGGGCGCTAATGGCTTTTTACTGTGCAGTTCCCAAGCTCAGATTCTCTGATGAAAGACCCACATGAGCAAAGGATGTCTTTAAACTACTTAGTAATTAATAATCGAACCAGAAAACAATGCATAAAGTAAATCGAACAGTTTGTATGCTGATGACAGAGTTGAGCTTCAAACGACAAGTTATATGAGCAGTAGAGAACAGCAGAGAAAGCACTGACAACAGAATGAGCTAAAAACAAACAGATAGTGCGTATAAGTAAAGACAAAAAGAAAAGGTGAAAAAATAAAATGAAGCACGCCCCAAAGCTAGCAGAAGCCTGTAATCTGGAGTTGAGTTTTCCAGGATGCGGGGTTCTGACTGAAGATCAGGTCCAAGTTTAGAGACATCTGAGCAATGCTGGGTACTAGTGACAATGTAGAAGGGGAGAGACTAAATGTAAAATAGTTTACTGTATGTAAAAGAGTTTTTCACCGTATTCCCCTCTGCTATAACTCCTGTGGAGCCTCAAAAAACAGAGGTGTAAGTTCTGAGTTTGAAAAACTTCTCTCTTGGAGAAACTAAGTATAAATACAAGTAGGAAACTGAGTAGGACTCTGTCACAAATAAACATTTTGGGAAAGTAATGATACTACTCCACCTTAGAAATAAATTAAGGCATTTTATTAATATGGGTAAGTGACTTGCAATGCAAGTTTCCAGCGTCAGTGTTTATACTAAAAAAAACTTTAGATATTTGAGAGTATCTCAAAAAATGAAAGTATTGAAGTTTTCAATTGCGTCATCTAATTGTTTGAGTATTATTGACCATACAATAGTATATACTATAACTAAAGAAAAAAGCTTTGATTTATCCACCCAGTGATGTAAAACAGTACTTGAGAATTATCTCTGTTGGCCATTTACAGTCTTTCTGCTCCACAGAGAGGAGAAACAATCTGATAAAACCATAATCCACATTCTTAAAATGATGCATGGGTGATGAATTGAAAGGAATAAAGTAAAAAAATATATCCTCTTTAAGGAGAGGAACACTTAATTAGATGTGTTTCTTGCAGTACCTTCTTTATGTTATATAGAAAGGATTCTATAGGACTAGTCTTTTAGGGCAAATATATCTCTACCAGTGAATGTCACAATGATATGTAATGAAACAAAAGATGGCAACACTAATGGTGATATAGAGGACAAACTACTATATCGCCAAGTACATCTAGTCCATTAATGGCTATATCCCAGCACGTCTAGGTGCTGGGAATGCCAGAAAAAGCTGGTTTTAACTTGGTCAAGAAAACAAGCAGGCTTTCAATAGAAATGTAATGAGCTGAAATTTAACTTTTGTTACCTTTGCTAAGGTAAAAGTTTTTTACAGGTTTTGGTTTTTCCAGTGATACTAAGGGTACTGTTTGCTCTTCTTAGGATAGGCTTTAGACAGCATGTGGAAGAGAATCACTTTAATATCCCTGGTCATAGATCCTAAAATCACAAGCATTTGCCATATTCAGATGAAATCAATAGGAGCTGGATGAGATCTGAATCTGCTGTTTGGACAATGAGAAACAGCACTATCAGACTTCTGGCATAGTCAGTCTAATGGAATAACTGGATTGACACAAATCTTGTATTTTGCATTCCAGTAAACCCAAGTTTTCTACAGAACTGAGTTGTTTGACAATCATGTGAATTATCTTTGTCACTTAGTTAAGAGATGACCACATGGTAAGCTGATGCCTAAAACTGTGAAGTGACAAGTCAACCCTGTTCCAGAAGCTAACCGTATATGGAACAGCTGCATTTTTTACAAGGTATGTCAGTGTAGTCCTAGGGGTATCCAGGTTCTCTTGCAGTAGGGACAAAACGTTGTGACTTGTACCATAGCATAGCCCAGGTCTCTAATTATAGTGTGACGACTCTCCAGTGGTAACATCTGATGTCAAGGAATACAGCCTTGTAAGCTGTGAGTCAGCTATTACCACCTTCAGGGGCTCTTTAAAGTCACACAACCACACCTGGTCTTTTTTGACTTACTTTCTGCCTCTGGTTGAGTTAAAAGTCCCGCCGTATTTCTTCCGATTAAGGATGAGAGCAGCAATTTCTGGCACGTAGCGAGCAAACATTGCCTACATGCATGAAACAAAAACACAAAAAAAAAGAAAATGGCATGCAGAGAGTGTTCTACTGCAGCAGAGGCAGCAGAGCCTCTTGGGATACTTACTTTCTTCCACTAACCGCACTATAGGAACCACCATATTTCTTGCGGTTTCCTATTAACTCTATGATTTCAGGGACGTAGCTGGCAAACATGGCCTAAGAAGAAGATAGGAGACAGAAGAAAAGACTAAAAAGAGAGGCCAAAGAAAGGGGGATGATGAATATTTTCAGAAGATTTATATCTTTAAGATCTGAAAATGCAAAAGAATTAGATCTATGAAGTTGTTTAAAAAAGAAAATTTTAAAAATGTAAAAGTTCTTATCAAACAAAACAAGAGGGCTCAATGTAAAAGTTGGTCTTGGAGAAGATGCACACATTATAAATTAAGAAAATGGTCAAAAGAGGAAAAATAGGCACACAAAACAAAACAAGAACAAAATTAATTCAAACTTGTATCTAATCATAAAATACAGTTATGTCTAATTCTTCCTGAAGAGGGGAGGGGAAAAAACCTATCCAAGTTTCACTGCAAAAAACGAAAACAAGTATTATCATTACTGTTACATCTCTATTTTAAAAGACAGTCTTTTTTCCCCCATGATTAGGATTCAAAAGAAGACAAAAAACAAGATGGAATCAGGGGTTATTCCCCCTGTCAAGAAACAAAAGTATCACCCTCCCCACTCCCAAAAAAAAAGTTTTCCAAAAGTTCGTGTTTTTAAAAGGATTGGAATAACACGTGATAGAAAAAAGGTTTTGAGGAGAAAATAAAAACTGTTCTGCCATGTTTTGTCCAACAAACATCTTCCTTGTGGCTGGATACTTCAAAGAGCTACTGCCAGTTGACACGGTCTTTGTCTTCGTATGGAAATAAACATAGATGGGAATGCATATATTTATGTTCATATCTATACTCATATATATGTATCTGTGTGTCTCATATATGACATTCATAACATTAGTTATATACATAGCACCTTTAAGATGAATGTATATATGAAATCAATATATGAGAGTAAAGTATCAATATACATACATATGTATGTGCACAATATATATTGTGAGTCATCCATAAAGCACTTACCTTGCACAGTGTTAAGTATTAAAATAAACCTTGATGTTTTAGAGAATAACATTGCAACAGGTTCTATAATATTACTAACACTGATAAATAATAGAAAAGTTGACGTAAGTATTAGTAACTTTGGTGCTACGTACGTTCAGGACAAAGAACACAAGAATTTGGTGATACAAAAGCATACTGGTTATGGCCATGTGATAAATTGTGAGTTAAAATTGTGCTACATGACATGAAAGGATGTTTGAAATTAAAGAGAATGTGGTTTGCCATCATCTGGATCAGGCAAGCTGCTCTTTAAGGCCGTCCAAAGCCACAGTGTTTGTTGGAATTCTGGGAAGGAACACAGAAGGGTGGGTAGGACATCTGAAACCGCAAAGTGCCTTTAAGTATCAATAGCAGCCTCAAAAAAATTCACTACAGTCAGTCACTAAAAAGTAAAGGACTACAAATAACATTATAAGTTGAAATATTAAGGCACTTCATGTATTCACATGCATTACTCATTTAAATAGATTAGAAAAATTCTGAGTCTACTAAAGTGGACTAATTTCACAAGCTCTGCCAAAATATTTATTTATACAAAAAATAAAAGGGTGTATTAAACATATCTAAAAGTTTTATAATTAATTTTAATTCATGAAACCAGATATATTATTTCTCTAATTATAGCACTGAGATATACAAGATCGAGTATTAAGGTAGCTGTAGTAATGATGATGATAATAACAATAATAATAGTAATAATAGAGGTTTTACCAATCCCCCAAGGATGAAGAAGACCATGAAAAGGCGACCAAGGGTTGTTTTTGCATAAACATCTCCATAGCCAACAGTGGACATTGTAACCATCAGTAAATAAACACATTCCCAATATGTTAGCGGTTGATTATTTTGGAAATTTTCCCATGGATCCCCTGAGTTCTCCACCTAAAATGTACAAGAAAACATATAGTGAATTGATAGAGTTGTACCACAAATTACTGATATATGCTATGATATATTACTGATATATGATATATAAAAAACCCACCAAAACCCGGGACCTAGAAAATAGCATTCCCTCCCTCCTGATGTAATTAAAAAAAGCTTTTTTTGTTTTTGGCTGAAAACCAGAAAAGGGTAATGTTTCTATGATAAAAATGCTACGTTTGCCTAAAAGAGTGTAACAACGTGGTCATCTATGAATGCAAAGTATATCATAAATGAAAACATCCAAAATTTTGGTGCATCTTGGTAAGAGCAAAAATTAAATTACTATCTGGTATAACAAAAAGATAAACATTCTGAATTTAGTCTTATGGAGCTGGATGCAGCTCAAGGTAATTCAAGTGAAATCAATTAAATTGCTCTTGACTAACAGCAATATCATTACATTATAATATTATCCAAAACCATTGCTGAACAACTTACTACTATTAGCACCTGGAAATCTTCCTAAATTGATCGTAAAATGTACTTAAAGGACAAATACTTAACCATATTTAATTATCGTTACCAAATAAAACTGTAACAGCTATTGATTCAAAATGTTTAAAATACACAATTGATATATACCTACCATACACATGCATATTCACATTTATGAACTCATATGTACTTCTGTACTAACTATCTTACATTTTTCAGGTATCATTAAGTGTGGAATAAAAATCTATTACAAAACCCCTATGTTATCAGTGTCTGAAAGCCACACCAGAAAATGTGAAATTTAAAAATATAAGAGAAGGAAATAATCTGTAAAAAATTTCTACCCGGAATGTTAGCAATCCCATTAATTCTCGTGAAAATACAGAACTGCTTTTTTCTGGCACAACCATTGATTTCCCAGGACCTCAGTACCATTTCAGCTCTGCCAACCCCTTCCAGGAAGCACTCCGGTAGTTATTTAGGAAACATTGCCACCTACTGGTAAATTTTAATCATTCAAGAAGTTGCATCAATTCAAGTCTCATATTTTATTGCTGAGGTTAATGATGTATTACTTACTATTCAGAATTAGTTTTGAGTAGAAGCCTAAAATTCGGGAAGCTGTCATGTCTTTTTTTTATTGTACTCTATAGATACGTTAAGGTATTACCCACAGCTAGGCAATGTCAGGTAATAAAGTAGCCCAGAGAGCATATAATCCATGAGAAAAAGTCAATGAAGTATTTTCAAATATACTTACCAAATGTATGAACCCAGCTGCTGTCAGCCACGTGCTGATAAATATAGAGCACAGATTCACTAGCTTGATGGAGTTACTGAAAATAAACAAAACCCAACAACAAACAGGAATTTAGACTAGAATTTATAATGTATTTTTAATATGTACCTGTATACAACTCCATACTTTAGACTGAAAAAGCCTGATGATTATTTCTGAAGAGGTGTAGGTTCCCTAAAAAAAAACTTAATCAAAAGCCTATGCAAAATATGTATTATTTTGTCTTCGCAGAGTTCAGATTTGCACAATTTAGATAGCTTGAAAGAAGATTTCCAATGCATTTAAGAGCAGAAACAAAAATGGAAACCTACATCTGTACTCATAATCAAACCAATAGAAATAAATAATGCTTTTTCACAAATAATTTGGTTGCCTCTTGGTACACTCACCTTGTCATTTTTCATTGCTATACACCTCAGCAATTATTTCCATGCAAATATTCTACTACCCTAGGATACACCTATGCAGGTCAAATGATTAAGCTGAGCGAAGACACTTGACATTAGCTGCTGAACACTGCACTTACACATAGAATTGACTGATGGTTCTTTAATTATTTCATTTTTCATTAGCTTGTATGCTTCTTCTATATTCATTATGCTTTTGACCCCAGACCTATGGAGGATTTAAAATTAACAGCAAAGGATATTTTTGTTGCATGCTCACCAAGTGCTAACACTTGAGTACATGAGCACAGGGCAAAACTATTTCCCTACAGTTATAGCAAACAATTAATAAACTATTGTAATCTGTAAATGTCATGCTGCTTTTTGAAAAAATTATGATTTCCAAATTAAATAACTTATGTACACACTTTCTGTGTAAAGTCCTAAGTAATTTCCATATTATTCGGCTTGCATGAACTCCTATGGACTTTGTGGAAATTGATACAGAGCTAGCATATTTCTTACTTCACATCCACATGTGAGTCCATCAAACTCTGCAAACTCTTTTTATTACCACTGAGTAGTATGTTCCCTATTGTAGCCAGAAGTTACTTTCAAGCAAAGACCTCAGTTCAGCAGGAAAATACCATACTTAAAAGCTTATGGAAGACACGCTCACTCTGTTCTTACAAAAATCACTATGATTTTAAAAGCTAAGAAGGATATTCAATAAATACACAGGGAACTGAAGTCCATGTATTACTGTGTCTAAATAATCGTACCCATTCATGGAACTGTATTTGAAGTAGCTCTCCCTTGTTTTTGAAAACATTTCTAAGAAAGAATAATGCCTTAGCAAAATCACTGTTATTCCTAAAGCAATACATTCCAAAAGAATAAAAATGGGGAAAAATTCACTATCAGTGTTGGTAGTAGTACTTTTGCAATAGAATTAATTAATATGTCTGTTTATAACTACTTTAAGGATCATAAAAATGCATTATTTTATAAACAAAATTGAGAAATGAACATGGAATATTAACCCGACCAGCTCCACTAAAAATATTTTTAAGAGTTACAGTTAGTGAAGTGGGCAACTGTGGCTACTAGAAAAGAAATAGAATTGGGTAATATGACAGATGCTATAATAAATACTGCACTCAAAAATAAGATAATATACCAGCAGTTCCGCAATTAATTAGCTGTCACCTACATCAACACATATTCTCTATTTCTCTCTTTCTTAAGGTATGGTGGATTAAGGTTCATATTTTGTTGGTGATAGCGTTCAGTCATAGCACAGGACCCTAAACAACAGGTTCCTAGATTAAACAAAATGACAGAAATCATTTTGTTTACTTTGCAAAGCTCCATTATGAAAGGCTAAATATCATCCTTCGGCTGAACTTAGCACAGAAGGGGGTCCTGATACAATAAAGTGTCAGTTGGTCTCCACATATTACCGTAATACAAGTAAATGACAGCAGTCATTAAAAATAACCATTTAAATTACTTCTTTGGTACATTTTATTTTTGCAGATTCATTAAATATTGTACCTTATCTCTCCTCTCTGAAATACTCCTGTGTTTCTGCCAGAGTCTAAATATAGATGAAGGATTAGTCACAAACATTTTCCTGCTCTTTAAGCTCTTTCCAACATCTGTGCAAAATCCCTCACTGTGAGCTCTGCCTAAGCCTCTGTAGTTTTGTTGAAAAATATTAGAAAACAGTGAAGGAAAGAAATTTTCAGCTGAACACCACACAATTCATTCTATTTCACAAAGCACAGGAACAAAGAATATTGAGTAAAATACGTTTTATTTCAAATTGGGGAAACAAATAGATCCTTGGCAGAGTACAGTCTTTTAATACGCAGCAGCAAATTTTTGCTTTGCCTTACTGGTTCTTTTAAAATATAATTAATAATTTTTCAGATATTCTAATAATTATCTAGCACTCCCAGAATACTAGTCTTCTCACTGCCTCTATTTTTGCATTGTATAGTTTCTTCCTTTGGATTCCAGTGTTTGGAATGGTCCTTCTGCCCATTATGTAAATAATATATGTTCCTTTAATCCTCACATCTCAGTCACTAATTTCAGGAGTAATTTTAAATTACAAGTTAGACTAAATCTTTTTCTTTAGTGGGGGAAAGAGGAAAAGGACAGAATTTCTTCTCTAATTGCACCAAATACTAAAAATACAGCAGTGCCATTTGTACCCTAGCAGTTTCTTATCTTGTCAGTAGTTACTTGTTATTAATGCCAAGGACATTAAAATGTCTCTAAGTCAAAAACAATCATACAAGGAAGCTCTGCCTTACAGGCTTTCTAATAATCAATATTTGGGTTTTACAGATATTTGGACATACATACAATCAATCACAGAAATTATGATATCCAATCTAAGAGTAAATTTTGCACCAGAGAAATGCTATTTAAATGAACAATCTCAAGGTCAATCTTGAATAAGCCAGCTCTGAATACACTGAATGTGATTAATGCAGTATCCCTTCATTTATGGATCTGGAATTTTACAAATCCACCCAGGCTTTTACCTTTTATCCAAAATGCTTTGAGTTTATGGGGTTTTTCCATTGACTGCCATTTCTTTGGGTGAGGTTGTTCTGTGTGTTAAGTGCAAACTCATTAGATATTCTGAGCTCCTGCACAAATTACTCTCCTATACCATACTGGCAGCATTCTAAGCTACTGGACCGCATTTTCACTGCAGGTTCTTCAATTTCTTTGTTCAAAAAAAACAGATTCCTTACAGTCACAGGGTTAAAGACAGATAGTGTTAGAGATTTACAGCAAAGAGAATAGTTTCAAGGTTAAGTGTTCAAGAAACAGCTGTTTACCGTGAGCGTGTACAAATCTCAAGGATCCATTTCCCCATCGTTACTAATTAACATAGCAAATAAATGGAGTTACTTGCATACAAAGCCTTTACACGTGCATCATCAACTGGTGGAGAGAGCAAAGGATTTCAGAAGGAAACAGAGTTTACAGTAATTATTGGAAACCGGGTTCAATA
>KZ505852.1:383805-402742 GCA_002844005.1 Limosa lapponica baueri
TCTACTGATCACGTCAAAAGAGGCTGACACTGATAAATTATTCATCAGCAGAAAAAGGTTTAAAAAACACATAAAAAGTGGGGTTTTTTCCAGAAAAGAAAATAATATATTACTATGACCACAAGCGTAAGCCATTTATGTTCTGTCAACAATGCAACTATCTCAGTATGTAAGAAAAGGTCTTACCTTGTTTTAAGGATATTCAGAAACTGCAAAATTTCTGAAAACTGTATCAGTCTAAGAGCTCTTAAAAATCTTAAACCTGCAGCAAAGAAAAAAAAAGCATTAGTAAAGAATAATTCAAATTATAACAACATTTCACTTACAATGGCAGTGACCAATGAAATCAACATAGGTAGCATACAAAATGTCAAATACCTTTGAAATGTTCTTCCATATTTAAGGGTTCCAAGATCCTTACCAGGTCTTTTTCAAATTGTTTTAAATGTATTTCCTTAATAGTTTAAGTATCCTCCCAGAAAACCTTAGTTTATGTAGGGAGCCATGGGAGGAGACATATAGCCTGAAAGCTTAGGGGGAAAAAAAACCTCCCTGATGTTCGGTTGGTAGTTCTAGTGCACATGTCCTTCTCTTCCAGGGTGTCAAAGACACATCCAGGTCTGAAACTCCTCTGTCCCCCAAGCTCCCACATTGCTTAGTTAAAAATAAGAGATTATGGGCAAAAGATCTGATAACCTGGATAAAGTAGATGGTGTATATGCCTGATTAAATTGATAAACCTTAATGACGTAAAATCTTTCATGATAATAATGCTCCTTATCTCCACCCAAATTTCCAAAAACTCAAGCAGGAGAACAGAGGAACGATACATTTTCTCCTAAAAATGACAAATCTACTATAATTCTTTCCATCAGACTATAACTATAGGAATAGGTTACACTTTGACTATTAAAGAAGTAACTACTTTTGTAAAGAAACAGCATTTTTGTGTTGCAATCTTGCAATTGTCGCATGAATAGCAATTCCCAGACAACTGCAAAGCCAGCGAGACAGACACAGAGTGTGTGCAAGAGAAAATACTATAGAAGATTAAGGGCTTAAATTATTAAAAGAGACTGATGCTGATAGTAAATAATTTGGCTGCAGATCTTTGGCATATGAATAAAAGTACATTGTGTATTATACACATGCACAGCTTATAAAAATTAAAATAAGGCTTTGAGGATAATTTTTATTAGACAGTACAGCCAGGAGTTACATAAAAGTTGTGTAACATGGTATTGCAACTGCTACAGTTAGGTCCAAACCTGCTTCTTCTCATACTTCCTCTTTATTGATATTTATTTTACCCACTTCCAGAACTATAAACTACTTTTTATTTCCAGAAACTTAAGGAAAGACTGGTCCTAGCACACATATAAACACTGTCACAACCTTCATCATCTCAGTGTAGTCGAGAGATTCCCCTCAAGAGCAAAGAGGCATGTGATGAGATGTGTTTAAATCATGGCTTTGCTTGCAGTATTCTTGGGAAGTTGTTAAATAAAACTTTTACTTTTGTTAAGGCTCATAAGTAGCCTTAAAGTAGAAAATTACTCCTGACTGTGTATTACATGGATACAAAGTTTGTTTTTAATCACTGGCAGTGAGGATAAATTAGATAAAAAAGAAGATAAATTACAACTTCAAAACTGGATTTGGAGATCTAGATGAAAAGCAATAGAATGACGCTTAATAATTCTAAACTTCAGATCCATTTACAATTAGAGGATGATCATTTTGGATCACAGTGCTGAAACTGAGAGACATGTCCCTCTGCTCCACTTGCAGTAGCTCCCACAGTTGCTACTTCTATCCAAAGAGATGTGGATGGGATGGAGAAAACCTTTACTAGCAACCCTAAACTTCCTCAGCTTTGTTCATCCAGCTATCTCCCTCACTCAACTCCCTAGGAACTTTTTTGAAAAATGGCTAGTGGGAGAAAAATCCTTCCTTTCAAACACTTTGCATTGCATCTGCAGCTAACAAGATGGTCAAGTTACGCATTGCAATGTTTCAAAAAGAAGCCTGAGAAACACCAAAATTAGCAATAAAATAAAATCTCTATCTCCAAACTCTTAAAATGCTTCAAGATGTATTTTAGGTGAGATATCAAATGATAGAACATAAAGGCTACGGCTTCAATATATTTTTTTGTGGAAGAAGAAAATCATAATGGATTATGTTCTACATTTGCTACAGCCTACGCGGTTTTAAAGAATTCCCTTCAGAGAACAGAATTTAAAAATAAAAAAAAAAATATTAAAAAAAAAAGTGGAGCGTTTGCTTGAATAGTTTACCTGAACCACGAATTAAACAGGCTGGTAATTTTAAAAGGTTACAATCACCTTGTAACCTCTGTATCTTGTTATGGACATTACTTGTGGGCCTGTATTTTATAGCTAAAGGAATCCTTACACAGAAAGGGTCAAATTTTGATCTTCAGAAACCTCAGTGTATTACCAGCTTTGTGTGGTTCAAATATGAATAACAAAAATGAAACATAAATAATAGCTTTACTTATCATGATGGCAAACACTTCATTATTCTACTCTTTTCAAGACCCAAACAGTTCTGTTATTTGGTTCCTTACGCATGTTGTTTTATATGATTTTCTGTACTTCCTGTCTTGCAAATAATCTCTGCGTTTCATCATCCTAGCAAGAAAGTGGTATTTAATCAGAATGTCTTGATAGGCATAAGCTTTATCAAGCCCTACTAAAAAGCACTAAGAAATGGCAGATTCTCTAGATGAGATACTGAAAATTTCATAGATGAACTACCATGATTCTGTATGATGGCCTCTTCATATTTTATAGACAATGTGTTTATATTTAATCAGCTTTTGCAGAAACATCGGTCATGTTAAAAATACTGAATTTTTGTATTTATTATAAAATATACTCTGTATTAGTCAAAAAACGTCATCTGGTAAATCAACATATACAGGAAATAGAGACTAGGAAAACCCTTCATGAAAATACATCTTTGAAGCCTATAAAAATTATGTATTTAAAATATTTTCAATGCCCATTAAAATTATATTCTCAGTTTTGCTTCAAAGGACCTCCAATATAATGGAATATAATATTCTTTCCAGCTATGTAAAGGCATCACCTCACATAAATTTCATCAGCAGAATGAATATTATAGGAAAACACCTCTGTTTGCTCTGCTAGTTCACTGCTCCTGAACAGGTGCTGAACAAGGAGTACAATCTGCCTCAGTGGGATAGAGTGTTAGGGTACTGGATTTAGTAATGAATCTGCTGGTTCACTTCTGAGCTTTATAATACCCTTCAGTAGAAAATTTAGCAAACTGAGGGCTTTGAAATCCATTTGACATTGACTGATATCAGAGTCAAGGAGAACGTGGCTCAGGAGGAAACAGGCAGAGACTGGGAGTAGCATTCTTAGGATAAACCATGGTGAGAACGGCAGACAGTTTGCAAATAGGGCTAAAAGGCTTATAGTTGAGCAGGGAAGACGTCTGTTTTAAGTAGGAAAATAGGGAATATTCTTGCTTTTGAAGGCTTAGCGCCCAAGCATTGATTAGTTCAGTGAAACCCACTACGCCCGCAGTGTTTACCCCCATAACGCTATTATCACAAAGAGCTGGTCAACCAAAACAACTCTACGCAGTAGGGCAAAAGTAGACTGTACAATGCAACAGTGTCCATTCCTCCCCAGTAGGTTATACCACGTGAAGACTTTGCGTGGTCTACTGGAAACATCCAGTAATACCAGCTGAAGGGAAACAAGGGAGAAAAGGGGACTTCCCATTCTCGAATAGTTATTTCTAACCCTTGACTGTGAAAGAGTGCTGGTTTTGAATGAATGTGTTTGACTCTAAAATATTTAACAGCATCAACTGCTTGACCTTCTAGTAAATTATGTGCATTTTGAAAGACTGCAGCTAATTCAGAAGTTTCAGCCTTATTCTTCACATAGAGTACAAAAAGCTGCTGCTAAGAATAAACTGTAAGCATAAAACTCAGATGAAATGAGTTTGCCTCCAAATGTGTGATTACTTATATCACCTTGAACTTAGCAAGGGGATGATGAATCAACTGAATAATTCCCAGAGGAAAAGTGCCCACAGCACTTCATTCTGCTGCCGGTATTACTGACATGCGAAAGCGTGTGTGCAATCATACGTGCATCTGTAAACTGATGACACAGTAATCCTCACAACAACTACCATGTTGTAATGAGACTTGTCAAACTAAAAATGGCCTAAATTATTCAGTAGGTACCTTAATATGAATCCACACAAGATTAAAATTAAAACAAGTTCAATAGAAAAGATTTTTATGGGTCTAACTCAAGAGTAATTACTGACAAAGTGCCTGTAAAAAAATAGCCTGTCTGAAAACTAATCACATGTAATCAGTAGCACAATGTCCCATGCTACGTTCTCTCACCTTTTTCAAGTCAAACTTGACTCACAACTAAGATGTTATCTCTTTCAGGTCCACCAACTTGCCGAGAATAGAAACTTTTCATCTTTGTTTATGCATCAAGAATAGTAAGCAAAATTCTATAATAGGAGCACTAACAATAATCCCCATTTTCCCAAAACTGTCTCAGCTACTTAGACAATTGTGTACATCTCTCTTACCTTAGCAATCTTTGGCAAAATATGTTATACATGTGGGGAAGCATAATTTCCTTTAATATGAAATAACTACAAAACTGTTTTACTTTTAAATGATATAACCAAATCTTCTAATTTTGCACATTTAATTGGATCCTGACAGCTAAAGTTAATTGAGCAAACTGCTGAATGGAATGCTTAGAAGGTACTTGCTGTGTTGTCTCAATCATGTGACGCACCTTTTTCTTGGGAAGAGGTTTTATATTGGAATTTTCTTACGGGATCTGACTGGAATAGGATACAATCTTCTACATTAAAATTTATACAAAAATAAGTATAAAAAAATTTAATTTACCTAGAAAATCTCTCTAATCACAGAAGAAATATAGAGATAAAATGATGGGCCTCTTCAGTTTGTCAGTCTTCTGCTTGTAAACAGATGACTAAAGTATGCTGCTGAGCTGGAGGTTCTCTGAGCTGCAATGCCCAGGATAAAGCTAAGAGATTCATAGATTTCCAGACCAGTTAAAAAATTTATGACTATCAAACCAGAATCCTTCAATAACATGAGACAAAGAATTTTAGTCAATAGTTTCTGCCTTTAGTACATTAATTTGAGCTGCAGGTGTGACGACTCAAACATTCAAGTATACCACAGGATTATTTTCTTACTGTGAAAATATCTGTTTAGCTACATGTTGCCTGTACAGCTAACAGACCATTTTCAAAGTACACTGAAAAGGTAAAATACATAAGTAATATGTTCTATTATTTCTACTAGGTAGTTTCCTGGATAACATGCGTGATGCAATTTTATTTCAGATACTTAATGTTCAAACTGGAATTTGTAAAAAATAAAATAAAATGCCAACCCCAATAACCCCTCCTGACTCTCAGAGATCAAATGCCTACCTCCTGAAATTCTATACACTGAATTTAGATACAAAAAACTGACACATCCACATCTTTCAGGCCAATTTTGAAGGGTCACCAAAAGAGGCCAAATACCCCTCAGAAAATTAAAATCACTCTTAAATATTACAGCAATCAATGACCTGCACAACAAGAAACAATATGCTACGTTGAAATACTGGGCTAGATCTAGAATACAGCAGGAGTATTTTTATTCATTTCACTACATACTCATTCAGTTCGGTGAGGTGCAAATACTCCAGCTATCACTTTCTGACTTTTTACTAAGGACCCAGTAAAATGGATGCTTTATACCAGAATAGCGATATAAACATGACCAATAAACTATGTGCCAGTAGCAACACAATTACAGTAGAAAATTATTTTCTCTATAAAGCTTACAGCAAAACAAACTATGTTATTTCAAGCTTTATTTGACTTTACAGTCTTAAAGGTGCTGAAATATGGTATTCAGTTTTGCAGTCTCTTGGCTGAACTGGTGCTTTCCACTGGATTAATATACAGCAGCAATCAGGATTACCCATAGGTTACAAACCCCCCAAGAAAAGGAAATTTACAATTTTAAATCTGTAAAGAGGAAGAGGGGGAAATCACGACAACTAAACCTATTTTTCTTTAATGAGATTCTGAAAAATAGAAACAGGAATTGGTTTATTTGTTCATTCAATATGAGAGGTCAATCTACCAGAACACCATCAATCATCACATTATTTCTCATCAATAAGATACATAATCCCTTTCTTATTGCTATATGTTGCTTTTTCTGTCAATAGCACATCCAAAAACTTAGTACAAGGATTAAGTCCACAGAGATTCTGTATACCATTTCTACTCCTGACAAACCATTCAACCATTCATCAGAATGATATCTTCATAAAACCTATGAATGGCTACTTCTACCCTATATTTGATTAAGGCTATATGGTTTACTGAAGGCTGAAAAAAACAGAATCCATATTTAGGAAATCAGAACCTTTTCTGAGATGCATATAATGGAGGGGTAATTTTTAGGATACAAAATAATCCTATCCTGAACGCCTTCACACAACACAACAAAGCAACCCGAGATTCCACTCCCTGTAGATAGGTTTAAAAATGAAAGCTCAAAGAACAAGACAAGAAGAAATAGCATGGGAGGAAAAGAATCTGCCATTCCTTGGAAGCAACAAAGCCAAAATACTTTGATACACTTCCCTGCACCTGTTATGCAAGTGGACAAGCAGGGAATATAGCCCACAGCATGAAAAAAAATCAATACCCTATGAACCAGGACAGCAAAACTGCGTCAAGTTCAGAATCTACATAGCTTGTATGCTAATTGTTTTCAAACAATGCTGTATCAAAGACATGTTAATGAATCTCACTGCTGCACATTTCTTTAACTTACTTTTACACCTGTTAAAATAACGACAGCAGTTTTAAAAATAATTTCTTAGTAACTCCACCATTGCAGATTATTACATTCCATCCTTCAATAAAGACTGGAATAGTTGATTATAGAATACTGACCCCCTTTGATGAGGTACTGGAGATTTTTCCTAAAAAGCAACTAAAATCCTGTAGCATTATTTTGAAGTTGAGAAATTAAATATAATATCTTTTTAGAAAAGAATAACACTAACACCAGAGACAGAATCACAAACTACAGTTCTGAACAAAAAGTTTAGAGTTGGACCTTACCCCAGTATGAGCCGACCCTATAACAAGACACCAAGGAGTTTCGAAAAGTACGTTGTTCTTCCTTTTCAGGGATATTATGTCCAGCTTTGACACGATATCCATTTTGGAACAATTCTCCAAGAGATTTTTTACGCCTTCTAGGACTTCTATAAGTTTCTGTACGTGTGCCCCCAGAAGGGTTGTGGTAGACTAAAATCTTGCTGGGAATCATGACTATGTATCTTCAGCTTCAGGAGCACTGCACCTAAAGTATTGTAGTCCAGTCTTCAGTCACAGCATCCACTAACAGCGAAGACAGTCACATATTTACCCTTCTTTTTGCTAATTCAGTATCATCACGGAGAGACAGCTCAGCGTTCTTTCTTTAACAGAACTCCTTTTTGGAAGCAGATTTATTTAACTGGACACAGGATAATGCAAATTTCACCTTTGCATGTTGTTACCAAAAGATAGCTCAGTATAATCTAGTTCATTTCTGTTAGCATGAAACAAACAGAATTAATTCAAATACAAAATTTAGCCTCCAAAAACACACTAAGAGTATCACAAACTGGATGGACGAAACAAATCACAGAAGCAGGCAGGCAGTGCAGATGCTCCTCTGATCCATGATGTATTAGAGCTTAAAAGCCATCTTCTATCCGGATATTACCACATAAGCTTCTTTCAGATACACCAAAGAACCACACCCATCAATCCAAAACCCACAAACGTGATGCTGTTCACTTGGAACAAACAAGTACTCTCGTAAAGAATATAGTTGGAGTTCATGTACATAAAGGGAATTGTTTACTGTGTATTCCTTTCTTTGGCAACTTAACACATCTGTCTTCCGATTAAAGCTAGTATGCAGAAGGCAGAGGTCGCATAATCAGCTAACTCTTACAGGGTTTATCCCAGATGAAATAAAAAAAAAAAACCAAACACACGACAACCCTGCATCTAATCCCAGTTAATGACAGCTATATTACTGAAGGAAAAAAACCCAAACAATTTAGACATCAAGCAAGAGCACAACAAATGGGGTGAATCAGTTCTCTCAAGCAGACTTTCTCTGTGAATATACACAAACCTGGAATTTTGTTCAGTCAGCTACTATCTCAATTAGAAAAAAATCTTCAAAATAAAATATAAATGTGAGATACTACCTTGATATAGGAGAAATATATATGAGTGTATATATATATACACTACCTCACGATATATGAGATGCTTTCTTAGTCAAGTTTCCTGCTTTGAGGAAAACATAGAAACTTCATCTTGAAAAGCTTTCTTTATTTCGAGGAATATGCTTATTACTCCTCTTTTTTTTTTTTGTCCCCAGAGGATCCACAAAGATATATATGCCAAAAATATATCAATGCCATCTGGACTACAATGCAAAGCACACACAAAAATAGAAGGCACCATGTGCTTATAGGAAATGTACAGAATCTCAAAGCATTTTGGAAATGTTATTAAAGCGTGATAATGCCAAATATGGAAACGGGGAAAACAGCACACACAAATTTTAAATTTCAAGTAATATGCAATGAGCTAATCAGAGGCAAACAACTTCTATGACTCCTTTACCTTGTAACCTTAACACTATGTTCTTACAAACAACCTGGTCATGTTCCCACTGGTCACAATAGTTGCACTGAGTCTAGTAGGAATATGTTTTGATTCTATACATATG
The DNA here is from genome assembly GCA_002844005.1 of Limosa lapponica baueri. Taxonomy (NCBI): domain Eukaryota; kingdom Metazoa; phylum Chordata; class Aves; order Charadriiformes; family Scolopacidae; genus Limosa; species Limosa lapponica. The sequence continues at coordinate 392,693 of KZ505852.1, forward strand.
CATGCAGACATATATATAATATATATGTGAGCATTTGAATCATTACTCTCAAATTGGAGCAATTTGAACAAGGTAGTACTTATCTGTGTTAATAATAAAATGTTATACAGCTCAACAAAAATACCGTCCTACTTACTTTTTACCGTGTAAGGCATACTATTTTTCTTTCTTTTTATATTTTATCTTGAATAATATAGTCTTGTTATTATCCAGTTTTAAACCTATCATTAGTGTACTTTGTACTTAGTACAGCAAATGTTTGGGTGTAGAATCCATTTACCTTGTAAGCCTGGAACAGCTCTAAAGGAAAACAGTACCCAAGTAATAAATAGCAAGAGCCAAGCTGTTTAGTTTACATAACCTACATTTTGCTTTTAGTAATTTGACAGTATCCTTTAACTCTCTCAGCTCCCTGGCATAGCCAGATTTTTATCAATTTTCTCCCTTTTTCTGTCAGTGCACCACTAAATTCGTTGCATACATCAAAATCTGAAAACATTAAAAAAACCTGGAAATTAATCTAAAATAAACCTGTTGCACAAGTTAAGAATACGAATCTAAATTTCAGCAGCAGCAGGATGACGTATTGTGCTGAGAAACCCTATTCTGCATCACAGAGTCACACAAAGATGTTTGGATTACTTTCCTGTGCAGAAGTTTCTGCTTTCCAGTTGAATGTTTTTTAGCATTTTGTTCTACAATCTGATTGTGCAAGACAGCTTATTGCTATCAATGAGTACAGTTCTCTACCATCTACATTTTCTACCTACTACTTGGCCAAATTTTTCATATTTGATGTAAAATTAGATTACAGAATATCGTTCTCTGTAGGCTAAATTATTTTTTTCAATTGTCAAGAAAACTACTTTTTAGATATCCTATCATCTAGCACAGATGAGCATTTGAGTGAAAGTCTAAAGTCCAATTAAGCAGATGAAGATGATGCCATCAGGAAAATGGCACCATTTCCAGTGTTTCTGTTCTTTTTCCCACCCCTGTGAATGACATAGCTGACAGTCCTTAAAACTCCTAAAATTCTGTGTTATGAGAAACACTGGAGATGTGTGCAGTCTGCTCTGAAGTATTTACTCCAAACTAATCAATATTCATTCTGTTCTAAAGAGCTCTAGGATGACTTGATCAAACCCATTGTGCCTTCAACAAACCCAAGATATTTAAAGAATGTTATGACTGAAGTTTTCCATATTTTCAACACAAGCGTATCCTTGGAGCATATCATTCCATGATCCTTCCTGAATTTGCATAAAAATGGATTGATATACTTATGGAGGCTTTGCTACTATTAAATGACAACTTGTTTTCCAAGTCCATCCAAATGTGATAATCTCAAATACGCAGGAGAGGAAAGCAAGACTTCTCAGCAGCTCAGCTCTGCTTTACCTTTGGCTATGCAGGAACTGGTGCTTGCTATAACATCTTGAAGGAGGGCAAGGGAAGGTCAGGTCTTTGGCACAGACAACCAATGTATTGGGTAGATGCAGGTATCAAATTATTGTCCTCTAAAGCACAGGTTAGACAGGGACGACTGATTTGCTGTGCTTTTGTAGGATATTGCCTGCTTACAGTTGTGCCCAAAAGCACAATCTGGAAAAAAACATGAAACACAAGGAAACGTGCCAAGGAGAAACCTGCTGCAGAGAAAAACAACTTTGTTATATCCAGTATCATTCTATCCTCGAAAATTACTTTTTAATTTATTTCACAGTAAGGCAACACAGAATGTTCCACATGTTATCTTACCTCTTTTTCAGGTTGCTATTTCTGAAACTAAACTTTTTTACAGTGTAAAAACCATTGTTCTACATGAAATGGTCCTGAAACTTTTCATTGGTCCTATTTCAAAAAGGGCAAAAGTATTATTCATAGAAAAAAAAAAAACAAACCTGTTGTGTTTGAATACAAAAACTATACATGTCGGCCAACAACTGCTTTTTGGTACAGCTTTATAGCACTGCCTATGGGTTATGACAAAATCAGAACGATCTAATTTCCATTTTGCCAAGCACTTACTGCTCATTAATCTCACTAAATGATTTAGAAGGTAAATTTACAATCCAAATTTGTAAATTGTGTCTGAAGAAATGCATGTAGTAGCATTACATATTTTTTTAGCTCAGTGTCTCACAGTCTTAAGGTACTAAGCCATTTTCAGAAAGCTTGGCGCTAGCAATAACAAAACCAGAATCACTAGATACGTAAACATTAACTTTGCTGCTTTATACCACTTCAGGCAATGACTATGTCATATTCCATAAGACAAGCAGAGAAATACCAAGTAGTGAATAAATAGCAGATCTTTACATAAAATCAGAGTGTATTATCTTGTAAGCATTATATTTTATAAAGGAAGTATTGTGCCACCAAACTGATGGTGCCATTTTTAAGGAAAGGCTGAAAGCATGAAGGGAAGGATAAACAATATTCATGGTTAACCTCACAGAAAAAAAGAGCTAGGGAGAAAAAGAATTTATTCATTTCTCATTTATCTATTTTTTATCTTACAGTTGTGTTAGCCTTTCTAGACACTGAAGTCCATATTAAAAAAGCATGCAAAATATGCCTATTTTAATTCTTTGATTTTTGGAGAATAAATTATTTGGACACTTCACTGATGACGCCACTAAAATCAAAATGACTCTTGAAATAAGAGGTTATACCTGAGCAAGACAACCTTGCAAAGAGGTGGCACCGAAGTTTGGAAATTTGGGATTTGTTTTTTAAAGTGCCCATTACAACTCAATATAAAATAGTTTCACTTCCTGAAGAATGACAAGTTAGCATCTTGTATAATTTTCCCTGGCATTCAGCAGGAACGAATTGCACTAAAATCAGGAAAAAGCTGTTCTGAGAGGCTATAACCATGGGGTAGGACAAATGATAAGAACAAAGGCAAAGCAAGGACAAAGGCCAGATCTAAAGCCTGACTCATGCTGCAGGACGTTGGTTTAAAAAAAGACTTGCACTTCTGCCTGTCTTTGCTCCTGTGAGTCACAAGGCACGGGCCATAACTGCCAAAGAAACAATGAGCATACTATGAAAGACAACTTGAAAAGGAGTCAAATATTTCAGTTCTAATCAACTGCTATGATGTAATGCATCCTAGCCATTGAACCTTCTTCAGTCTTCGAATTGCACAAAGAAAATATTTAAAGAATAGATATGAGCAGATACATACAGATATATTAATTACCAAAAACGGGTTATTAAAATGGTACACCACAAAATTCTATATCTGATTATTATACAAGTGCAATTAAAAAAAATAAATCATTTTTTTGATGAGATGGGTGCCAACTTCCTAAAAGGTCCAAGAGAAAAAACTTTTACTCAGTGTAGAGAATGATTCTTTGCACATGGTTTAACATTTACATTGCAATAACAACAATATTGCATACCAGCAGTTAGACTAAGAATTTAGGCATAAAATTTCATAGAAATCAAATATTATGGTGTTTTAACTGCTTTTTGGAAATGTAGCTGTCATGTAGGCCTACACACCACCTATCAATATCCCTTATTTTACCCCATGCCAGTAACAAAAAGTAGTCTTCACCTCTTCAGTACTGTATCATGTTTAACCACGAACTCTGAGAACTGCAAGTGTCAATTCAGCACTAAGACTGAATCAAGAATAAATCCAGTAAAGGGAGTAGCAATCAAAACTCTTCTCTCAAAATTCATGTCACACAAAAAAATCTAACTGTGATCTGCCTACTAAGAAATAAATTCTCAGGGAGTTTAACAAAATTAAAAAGTTAATTTCTAAATAATATCATATCTGTTACTTACAGCAGCCTTCACATAACAGAACATTGGTAAGAAAGAGAAAATGGCCTCAAGCAGTGCTAGGGGACTTTTAGATTGGATATTAGGGAAAATTTCTTCACCAAAGGGGTTGTCAAGCACTGGAACAGGCTGCCCAGGGAAGATTGTGAGTGGCTGACTCACAATCCCTGGAGGTGTTTAAAAGACATGTATATGTTGTGCTGAGGGACATGGTTTAGTGGTGGACTTGGCAGTGGTAGGTTAGCAGTTGGACTCTACCATCTTAAAGGTCTTTTCCAACTTAAACAATTCTATGACTCTGTGATGTTGGATGTTGAATAGGAAAGTGTTGCAAAGGCCGGATTTTGAAAAAAGAATACATACAAAGGTTGTGAAAGGCATTCAAATCATATTAGGATTTTATATTTATCCCACTGGGATTATTCTTCTGTCACAAGACTGAAGAAGCATTACATCCTTGAAGGATCAAGGGGCTGCAGTGTGGGTGAGTGAGACTGGCATTAACTGCTGGATGTACAGTGACTGGAAAGGAACCAGCGTATCTCTGTAGCACAGCATGAGCACACCTGTACACAAACACTCACACAGCTCTGAAGGAAAATGTTCCCCACAGTAAGGGGTTGAACAAAGAAAAACATAACCAGCAATTAGGAAGACAATAAAGATGATCGATAATTTAACTGAGCAGCAGAGTAACTAGGTGAGAATGCAGAAATAACCACTGGAGAGTTTTGAGTACCTTGGAAATCTCATAATGCAGGAAATGAAACCATTTTGCTCTCCCTCATCTTTGCTTATGAGGGAGTACAGCACACACCTCTTGATTACACAGATTATGGTCTCCAGATATCCTGACTTGAATGCAAAACCTCTTGAAATTGAACTTGACACTTAAGATAGTAAATGGCCTATTCCTTTGGGCTTCCACAGTGATGCTACAATATTACGATTTTTAATAAAAAAAGCACTCCTTAAAGAATAATGCTGAACAAAATGCTGTGTACTACTCCTGCCCCTGTACAGCACACTTCCATCTACCTAACTTTATAGAAGCTGATTTAAAAAGGAGGCAAAATAATTTTCCTGTATAAATCACTTATAACTGAAACTAGAAAATGGTTTTAGAAAAAAAAATTACATATTAGAAGTTCTACTTACATAGAAAACCATATTTTTCTAAGTTTAAATACTATTTTTAAATTAAAAGATACATTTATTCTATTTTTCATCTTTATCTGCCACCTGCTATATTTTTACCAGCAATAAAAAAAAGAGCCGATAAAGTCAAAAAGGCTGCTTTTCCAATATTTCAACTTTTGACCTGTAGCAACTAGGGAGATTTCATAAGTAAGCCCACTTATAAAATTACTGGTACAATTTTGAAGACAAGATAAGATTAGATAGTTGGAACCTGAAACACCAATAAAATTCTAATTCTTTGGTTTCATATCCCTTTATACATATCAAATCAGAGAAGTAATATCAGTAGATAGATTTAGAGAAAAATGTTTTGTAACTAACATAAGCCTATATAAAATTTGCGAACACAAGGTACTGATTTTTTCAATAAGAATTAGAAACTAAATGCTTGAACGAAAAACGTGCACTCCAGAGTTTAGTAGCAGCTAACACTGCTCCATATTAAAAAGTTCCCTGAACAGAAGAAACTGGAAAAGCAGCAGAAATATCCAAAACCACACACTTAATAAAGAGCAAGCAAATCCTGCCCTCAGAGCATCATTAGCTTTATTAGCAAAGACCTTCTGGCAATCCATCAAGTACATCACTGCAGTGCAAGTAGTTATGGAGGAGTCGATAACTTCGGAGACACTTTTGTGATGCAGAGAAACATCCCTCCATTTATGGACTGGATTTTCTTTGTTGTTGGTATTTTTGTTTTATTATTTAGAATTTGAGATAGTATGATACGAAACACTGCTGAAGGTGATCACAAGGTTAATGAATGCTAAATGTCTGGGGGTCAGCAGTGAATCAAGAATAAGCCCCACATAATGTAATCTTGGACACTATACATATAGAAGTACTAGAGAACCTTAGACATTCCAAAAAATTGATATAAAGCAAGTGGCAAAAAGTGTTTTCTTGGCTAAAGTCAATATTGTGTGAAACTCTGAGAGATGGTATAAACATCCTGCAGTCTAAAACCATAATTCTATGTATTAAGAAAAAAAACCCCCAAACCAGTTACCAAGAAATCAGTGAAAGACACCAAAGGAAAAACTACTGGATAATGTATAATGAATAGATTGAATGCCTACACAGTACTGTACAAGTTAACAAGCACAAGTTATCTTGGAGCCAAGATATGAATTTTTTTTTCCACTGATCTTTCAGCTGGCTTTTAAAGATAAGAAACAACTAGTTAAATAAATAAAATTAATCTTATCTCTCATATTACCATTCAGGGAAGTGTGCAGGTTAGTTACATGCTGTAGGTAGCTCATAAAAATTTGGAAGGCATCTGCCTAATAATAAAACAATGATCTTTCTGGATGCTACAAGTAGCATTTTTAAATGCCCTCATGCAAAGGAACACAAACACCAGAAAACAGACTAAGCGAATTATGGGTTCCCTAATCAGTTTGAGGGAAAACGTTTTCTTCTTTTAGAATATAATTCCACATAAAGAGAAAACTGTACAGTTTGCATAGCCTTCATTTGAGCAGAATGGACGTAATCATGGAGTCTGAAAGACCACTGAAACCATTAGAGAACACAAGAGAAGCCACAAAGTAATTAAACTGATAATAAAAAGCAGAGTAAAAGAAAGCTTAAGGTGGTTTTTTTTCACATAATATTCGCATGATGAAAACATATTTTGATTAGACAAGAAGGGATATGGAAAGAAGAAAACTACATAATATCCTACCAAAAAATGCAAAATATTTGGCTATTAAGAGGAATTACAGTGGTTTATTTTTCAGCATAAATCTCATATACTTGACATTACCATATAACTGATTACCATATGATATTACAGTATGACTGAATGAAATAGGACTGAAAAATCTAAAATTAGCTATTATAAACTACTTGAATTTAGCAGTCCCTCTATATCAAAACGATATTCTGAGTTTCTGAATTGCTAAATTTGGCAGACCATGAGCATGAATGTTTATGGATCAATGTCCAGAAAAAAACATGAAATAGGACATTAACTGATGATGACAATGAACAATTTGTGTATACATGTGGGGAAAAAAAGTTTGGTTTAGACCATGGAAATGCCTATCTGAAAAACATATACTGAAGAATATTAATATACCTTTAGAAGTTCTAAATATTATAACCACAACAAGAGAATACTAAGAGTGTTTCACTGAAGTGGGGACTTTCTTTATGAATTCATCTTGGCAGATAAGGAAAAAGTGATTACGGAATTCAAATTTTGGCTGTTTAAATGAAAATACTGATTACATTTACTGTCCATGAGAAAAACAAGAAAACAGAAATCCAGAATAGTAATATGTATTTTGTATTTAAAAACATCAAATTTCAAAAATTGTTTATTAACTGTGTTTATGAACTGTGTTAACCAACCACAGACTTACTGAATGGCAAATAAAAGACATTTTAATTGCAGCGTTCTATTACTAGCAGCATGGTGGACATTTCAGTAAGAATGGAGAAAAGGCAGAAGTGTCCCATGTATATTTTATTTTATAACTGAGAAAAAGCTAATCATGTAATGATGGCATATTTGTCTTCCTAACATGACTAAGGAGAATGCTAATAAACACATCCATTAAGCCAGACATTCTTAAGTCATCACGTGTGCGTAACTTGCATCCAAAAGTTTTAAAAACCTCATTCTGTGGACTACTTAATGTTGGTTTTCAGTGAGTCTGGCACATATAGTTTACAGACGTTCCAGAAATATTTAAGAACGTTAACGTTATTTCCGTATGTTAAAAAGAAGTAATCACAGGCCTATTAATCAATCTTAGACAAAACAAAGAATTCTACTACAACCTAATGAAGTGGTCAAGATAAAGAATTATATTTATGTATACATTTTAGGAAAACATCCTGTCCCATTAGCTTGTCCATTAAATGTCATGTTTGAGTGATAAAGCTATAAATACTGATGTAAATTACTCAGCATTGCCATGGCACTCACTAAAAGGACTAAGAACCATTAAGTCTTGAAATGATTCTGTCATGTCTTCCTATGAGTCTCATTGGTGACGTGTTCTTGAACTTAAGTCATTTAATACTTCTATTGATATTCTGGAGGAAAAGCAATATCCGCACTAATAAAATTAGCCAATAATACTAGAGGACGTAAAGATTGATAATCAAGAGAACAAGGGAGTGACAAGCTGGGCTTGGCATCATGTGTAAAGCAGGACGCCAACAAACTATATGCGTTTGTTTATAGGTAACTATAAACTTGACTGGATTTTTTTTTTCCACTGAAGATACATTCTTGCTCAATCAAGTTTTTCCTCTCAGAATGGAACAGGATAAGAAAAGATGCAACAGGACAAAGTAGTCCAGCCAGCCAGATAAACTAGGAAGCTCTTTTATTTAAACCAACATGACTGTCATTAGCTGTGATGTTAACTTGCAATTACTTGCAACTCCACAGCATTGAGAGAGTATGACTACTTTTAGGCTAAGCCTGCCACTCATTCACACAGGAAAAATCAAAAACCCCTCCAATTATGGCCCTTTCCAATCAGAGTAGAATAGAAAACACAATGAATGTAGGGTCAGTTTTCTATACAGTGTTAAGTACCACTCACAGTCAGTGATAGACTGGGAACAGAAGACGACTTAAATTATCCAGTTTACTTTGAATTCAGAATTGTAGGGAAGCAAGCACACAGTTTCTATGAACATCACTGAGATGACAGGAACTAATGGCACTTGAGACTAGTACTGTCCTTGTGTTTCTCCTACTCCAGTGGCTTTTGGCTAACTTCTTTGACTCCTCATCAGTGGAGGAGAGAGAAGGAGAAGCATATTTTCAAACTTGCATGCAACAATATTCATAAGAATTGGTTGTGGATGTTATGACATATATACTTGTCACAAGATTACCTTTTGCTATCAATATTGAACCAACTCAAAAGCCTGTTATGAAGTATCACTTTAATTGGTACCCTATCAAAGCATACATCCTCTATGAAAACTGAGCTGATTAAGGTATCTTGAAGAAAGCAAAAAATTTTTGTCTTCAATATAATACAAATGTGATACAGTCCATTCAATGACATAGTATTGACAAATCACCAAGCAGATTGAGTATTCAGAACTATTTTCATTAAATTCATTCTAATCTCTGAAGAAATTTGAAGCATCTGAAGAAATGTTACTGAGCAGAAAAGTAGCACATATAAGCATATACATAAAATACAATTATCATAGGACATTTTACAGAATTTAGCTTCTATTATATATTAAATAAGTTATAATGTAAGTAAAATGACACAAAATGCTTTAAAGCCATATAAAACACATAAGCTTTGTAAGAAATAGTGTAGAATTTGGATGTGTATTCAAAGTTTTCACCAACAGATGGCAGAAACGCACAATACTTAACCAACAAAACCATTGCAAATGATTGCAAATTTAACGTGCTACGAAAAGGATAGTTTTGAGACCTGCAGATGCATCAAAAGACAGTAAAAGATTATAAAGTTTTGGAGGTCATAATTTCTCTCTTAGAATCTTTACAGATACCATCCTTATTTAGTTACAGAGCACTTCTTTGTGTCAGTGTAACTAAGGTACTGCTCTAAGTTCCATTAAAATATATGTTTTCCAAAAGGAATAACGTGTTCTGAAGATTCAAATATGGTTTCAGGCTGAGCTTTTCTTATGTCAAAAAAAAGTTTACAGGATATTGAAACAAATGTTGGTTTCACATCACAGATTTTTAACTAAAACTTCATCTTGGAGTACAGTTGCTGGATGGCCAGGAGGCATTCACACCATCAGCTTAACTCTCTTAATAAGACACAAAGATTTTTCTCCAAAGCCATCTATCTCTTTCTACAGAAGGAAACCAATTTCATTCTCTGACTCACAAAAATAGTTGGATATCTACCAGAAATGTTGGAAACAGTGTTCTCAGACCAGGAATTGATACTGAGACCACAAGCCTCATCCAAAATTACTTGAGATGTCTGTAATGGGACCTACACAGAATTTAAGCAAGGACTGGAAAAAAGGATCTCCTTTTTTCCATAACTATGCTAAACACCACACAAAGAG
>KZ505852.1:414830-450677 GCA_002844005.1 Limosa lapponica baueri
TCCTCTGTAACAGTGAATTCCCTTGAATTTATTTATAAAATAGAGTAAAAAATGTTTGCCACAAATTTGATAAGACAATACCCATTTATACTCCTTTAATACATATTTTTAACAGTACAGAAAAAAAAAGGGGGGGTTATGGTTAGGCTTTTTAGCTGGCTTTCAGTGACGTAGTACTAAAGTAAAACTAAGGGAAAAGCCACGTGTATCATTTAGTAAAAGCACCATTCACTCAATGCAGAACACTTTCTGTTACTTTAACTATGGCTTAATTGTAGAGATCAGAAGGGAATAAGCAGTTAAAATCTTCATTACTGAAACAGGCATGAACATATAGCAAAATTATAAACACAGGTGCCTATCAGCTGTCAACTTAGTGAAACAAATACCATAATTAAAATAAATCAGCAATACTAAATAAGAATCAAAGGTGTCAAACATCTCACAGAGTGACAGAGGGCGTAACAATTTTTTTAACTTCAAATGGCTTTCATTTATTAACATTTAGTCTCACAGTAAGAAAACAAAAAGTATTTTCTTGCAGTACGTGTACTGATCTTCTACATGCAAGATGCCTTTGTAAATGGCTCGATTTAGGCCCTTCTTTGAGTCATAACATTGATAAGGTCATTAATTTTTTGATGGCAAATGTCTTCTAAATTACTGCACTCTCACTTGACATGATGTCCCTGCCACTGGGGAAGTTTTGCTACCAGCGTTTTCAGTTAGCACTGCAGGATGTGCGGGAAGAGTTAAGTTGGTTTCCTTCCCAAAAGGAAGAGCAGGAAACTGGATCAGAACGATGCCTTTGGGAAGGCAAGGGTAAGACCCACTTTGCCCACAGAAGAAGTCCGGTGTAATCTGCTGCCACAGCCCTAAATCTTAGGATCCATAAAACTACAAGGGATCCTTATGACCCTAGTTACAGATGTTTTCCTAAGAGGTTTTGTGTACCTGGAGCTAATGAGTGAAGGAGGAACAATCCCTTTGTCACTGAATTTTGCAGATAGTTATGACACATAAACTGCCAAGGAACTTTCTGCTCCCAACACGTCAGTATCAAATCCTGGTGCTTCTTTTTTATACTCACAGCTAAGATACTTGTGTCTCTCTCACCTTTTTATTGTACCTTCCTCCTGTCTGGACTCCATACTGCCTACTACTTTATCATCCTCTTCCTTCTAAAAGGTTTAGATAAATATTCCTGCATAACTCCTTGGGACTTTGCCAAGTACCTTTTTTTTAATTCTCTATTCTGACTCTTCTTTGCTTAATGAATTAAACTTCACTTGTCTTTCCAGTCACAAAAACTTTTCAACTTCAGCATGCAATGCGATGCAATTTTGGGTTGTCTACATGTGGAGTGGTCTCCCTTCTCCACTTTTATATGCATCTTTCTCTTTCATATTCCTTTTGGAAATGCATTGCTGACCTTAGGCTCATACACACTAAGCCTCTTTGAATTACATCAACAATCAGTATCATCTTTGTTCTATTTTAAAGTAAATAAGCAAAATATAAATCTGATAAAAATAAAAGAGGAACTTCCAAACAATGTGAAATAAAGCTATCTTCCAGGATTTCTTAGACTACTGCCTAACCTACATCTTATAAATTGCAAGCACCTCAAGGGAACTGCTTTTTAGAAAAAAAGTAGGAACAATGCAAGTGCCTGTCCTTATTTCCCTTTCCTAATTTCTATCACAACATCTTCTTTTATTCTTTAAAGTCTGACAGATCATAAGCTAGCATTAGAATATTACCCTTCTATTTCTAACCTAATTAGAAACATGCATCATGACTCATCTGTTCTGCAGATGCTTTCTATAAGTACTTCTATATTACCTCCCTAGCATGCTGGGGAGCCTTGACAAGTTTTTAGACTAATCTGGGGTAAAATTCACAGGTTTCCTCATCCTCCTTCAGAAAAAAATCCACTGTCAGAAGAAATAAGAAACAACAAAACCAGATCAGTCAGTAATAAATTGGTACAACAGTGTCATTTAGTAAAGATTTTTCTAAGAATGAGAGCCAGAGACATGTTTTTCCTTATGATTCTTTTCACTTTTCTGGATCATGTGATACAGAACAGGGCATAAAAGTTTTGTGTTCTGGTTTTTTTCTTTGAATGTTAAACTGTTTTAAATGTAAAGACTTATTTACATTCTGTGACTTGACAATTTTTAATGCAAAATTAATTGAGTTTAGAAACTGAGACCGAAAAGGACTTCCAGTCAGAAAGAAAGAGAGGCTCTTCTGTCACATGCATGTATGAAATTAAGAGCCAAATTAAGTTGGTACAACTGCAGAATAAAGGTATACTTTCCTGATGCCCATCTCAGATGCACAAGATTTTGCCTGGCATAACTCTACTGACTTTTACAGAGGTATTTGCGGTTGACAATATACCAAGTGACAGAGTCAAGTAACATTGCTAGCATTTATTTTACCTAAATGAAATACAACCTGGTAAAATTCAGTATAATGTTGTCAGTTTCCATCTTTCTTTTTCAAGTTTTCCATGAATTTTAAGTATACTATGCTTCTTCATAGACTGCACTAGTAAAACATAAGCCAACCTACCACAGAACTCAAGCAAAATTAAATTCTTACCTTCCTCAGCTCAAACACAAAATTGTATACAAGTACGATAACATGAAACTTTTATTTACATTTTATATTGAATTGCTGGGATATACAGAAAATACATTAGAATTGCTCACTCTGAAAACAGCGTATTTCTTAATTTCATCAGGGTGTATGTACATTCACTACTGCCTACGGCATATGTCTTCTCTAATTACTGACTTTCACAAACAAAAGCTGAAGGAAGATTTCTGCAGAACAGCTAAACCATCAGGAACTGCGAGCTAAAACAGGCATAAGTAAATGGCCCAGAGTCAACCTCCATAACTCTAAGTTCTTTCAGTACTATACAGAAGACAGGGCATGCACCTTCTTGCAAAACACACCATTAAGATCTTCATCCTACCCAAGATAAATGCATTTAAAAAGGTTTGTTGAGAACCATGTAGGTAAGTAGGAAGAGTATATTATTTTATTTTGCATTAGATTTGTTAATTGCCTACTATAAGCTGATAACACTGGCAACTGCAAATAGTATTACATGACCTTGAAAAACAATCTCCCTGATGACAAGCCAATTCTAAGAGAGCAACAGAGCAAAAGTGCCAGGGATCACATTTGAAATCAAAAGTTTTTATGTGACACTACTAACATATTAAAGAGAACACCAGTATACTGTTTAAACTAAGATTATATTATTACCTTTTTTAACAACATTTAATAAGCCACGTCAGTTATATCTAGTATGCTGTCTGCATTACAGAAAGGACTGTTAAACTGCATACACTATTTACTAAAGCTGACAATCTTGCATGTTTCTGCTTCATAGTAAGACCCATTTCTATTACTTCTCATCTGTTATTAAATATAATTGTTCTTTAATATTCTTTATCAAAATGTATGAAGGAGTAATACAATGTTGTAGCTGTTTACTCTAGAGAACAGAAAATAGTTGTTGACATCAAAATGCAAACACACCATAGAATGCTAATCCCTTTTCCATGTTCACATTGAATTGAAAAAATAGAAATGGATCAAGTTAGTAAGAAGTATATCAGAAGCACAAAACTTTTTCAATTAAAACATGTAGTTAAACAGTGGAATAGGATCTTTAGGGAGAATGGTGAATCTCAGATTTTCAAAACAGTGGTAAACACTTTTCAGTTTGGGATATATGAATCACTTGCAGTCCTTGCATTTGCATATGTCAATAGAATGACCTACAAGTGATATTTCGAAAATTTCCTCCTGTAGTAGAGGGCCTACAAATCATTGATCTCTTAGATAAGTGTCTGTTTGAATAAATTTGCGTATAGCCACTCTTACCTTGCAGCAGAAGGAAGACCAACTTCCTGAGACTCCTTCTTACTCTATTTTATGTGATTCTGTTTTGCAGCTGCTGTCTTTTAAAATTACCCAGGGGTCCTTTTCACATTTGCTATCTACTTTCCTCAAAGTTTTCAACAAGCCATCATCATCATTGGTTTCCAGCTCCAAATACTCCTCCATCCCAGTGCCTTTTATTATCCTTTTATCTTGCCGATATTGTTGTCCAACTTTTAAAAGTCTCCTCATCTGACTGCACTCTTTGAAAAAACACATGGAAACTTCGAAAATGAGAATACCCTCTACCTATCCTATTTGACTCCAAATTAAGATTATTAATAATTTTTCTTTTGTATATTGTCATACAATTGAGCTCTGACTTTCTGGTTCATATGTATAACAAGCAGATTCCTCCAGATGATTCTGAGTATTCTTTCCATATGGTTCTTGCTTGCTCACATACTGTAATTAAAAAACCTAATCTTGTCCTGTGAAGTTCAGTCTAAATTCAACTATCCTAACTGAAAATTACAAGAGTACCAGATAAATCGGAGTGTTAAAATAATTAATATGAATAATGAACTTCCAGTTCATTCATCTGACTGTTTTTTCTGGAACTCCCTCCTGAGATACTTCAATGAAAATATCTGACTACTATCTAGTTTTCACTGAGTAGTAATAAACTTAAACCTAAGGTATTTTATTTTACTTTAATGTCAGTGAATAATGTAATAGAGCAACGAAAGCCAGAAGTACTGCAAAGTGGTAAAAAGTTGACGTTAGGTTACTAGATCAGCTTTTGTGGTCATGCTTTTTAGTGCAGCACTCAAATCTATTATTATCCATGAAGAGCTATCCGTATTGTATTAATGGTAATTCCACAATCCTAACACACAGTCCTAATACACAGTTACACCAGTCAGGATATGTTGTTTCATATTTCAAACAAAGGCATAACTGTGAACATGAACCATGTACATTCCTTCAAAAAATCTGCATAAAACTAGAAAATATATTAGTCCCAAACAAATTTTCCTAATTTCAGATTCTCTCTCTTGTTCCTCGTGAGAACATGTTAGCCTTTCTACCCCATCAGCGTAAGAGTCCTATTAAACACCTCAGTCTTTTAATACCTAAAATACATTTAGGATGCCGTAGGTCATACAACTCAATTACTCCCAATCTAACTATTACACATCTTGCATCCTTGTAAATTGTCACAGGAAAGTCTGTATTTGTATATTTGCTCCACTTTATGAGGAATATTGGAGAGGTGAGTTGAAGTAAAAAAGCCTTCTACTGCCAAGAGCAACCATCTAAGAACTTTGAATATATCCTGAGCATCACAGTATGTCTACTTAAATTCCTCTGCCTTAAAGCAACTGCAGGCATAATCCAGGTAACATTCACTCCCAGAATATATAAACACTTATGACAGTCCTTTCTATCAGTTTCCCTTTTTCTTCCTCTGGACTCCTGGAGAGTCTTTACTGCACACACCTTTTTAAAGTAAAACATATTTACACAGCTTCTCTACTCATACACTCCTCTGCTGTGGCTTACTTCTCACATGCATATAACAACAATCTAGTAAATTTTCCTACTTAGAAATTTTTATGTCACAGCTGTTCCATCTATGGAATCTGATTATTTACCAGGACTGCCTTGAGAGCAAATTACCATATTATTAAGACAAAATGCTTATTCTACAAAAAAACTCACTGAACAGCTACATTTACTTTGCACAAGAATAGGAACAGGTGAAAAAAAAACATAGAAGAAATTAAAAAAAATACTTCAACTTTTTTCTAGTTCAACTTTTCAGACAAAAAAGAACTAGCCTGGAGCCCGAGCAACAGTCTCAGAGGCTTTTCTAAATGGGAAAGGCAAAGCTCTTTTTAGGCAGATTAATGACACTACGTCTATCTTTTTTAGCAGTCAATTTATCTCCATTAACAAATGGAATAAAGTATCACCAACACCTGTAGCAGTTGCTTAAATCAATTATCACAAGCCTAATATAAAACTACTTTACATCAATGTAAAAAGAGGATTATAATAATGTTAAAAATGAATATACAGTGGCCCTTTTTTTTCTAACACCATCTCAACATGGCCTGCAAGGATCCGACACCTTTTTATCCTGGCTGCTGTTCATGGGAAAACAGCTTTGTAGTTAGGCTTACACACTGAACTACTGCAAAGTCAAAAGGACTGGTGTAATAATCCATTTTCCACCAATTTTAGGAGGAAGAACTTCATGTTCGGTATAGATACACGTCTGATCAGTTTTATAGTCCTAAAAGAATTTTCCTTCATTCTAAGAAAAAAAAAAAAACAACACAAAACACTGTCATTATGTGGAATATAGGAATAACATAAAAGAAATAAAAAGTAAACCTAAACAATAAATATTCTCAGGGCAGCACCATATCAGTAGATGTGTGGCATGACAGCAGTTGTGGAAATTACTTTCCTTTTTTATTGTTTTGAATATATTGCATGTTGTCAGTTACCCGCTTAAAAGCATACACAAGAGCGCATTTTGGTTTTATATATCTATCTCTTCACAATTATAATTTTTCAAACATCACAGCATTTTATACTCTAGGCCCTAAAAGTTACATGTGTGGGATAAGTAATGTTTATTCACCAAGTTGATTATTAATTTGCAATCTGTAAATTAATTTTGACCCACAAGAAAGCACAAAATATAACCTCTGAAAACATATATCCAACACCTGCGCTGACTGACAGCAGTACGAAACTGTGTTCAAACACAACCTTTCATGAAGTCACATTCCAAAGTGCTGTTTCATCATTTTAGCAGGAAATGATAGGATCAGCATCGAATAATATCTTCTACCGTGCTGATGCAACATTTATTTGAATACATTTAAGAACATATGAATAACAGGTTGATTAGGAAAGTCACAACATCATTTGTAAAAGAAACTTAGAGCAGGGTTACAATTCTTCATATGAAATTTCATTTTAGTGGTGTTTTGTAAATCAATACAATTTAAACTCTTTTGCAGGCATTTAATATTATAAAAAAAACAAAACCTAAACAACTGTTGCACTTCAAAATTCTTCCCAAATTCTGAGTTTTAATAAATGATTATTTATAATCTTACCTCTTTTCATTGTCACCTGCTGCTAAAATTGACAGCAGGAAAAGGTTTCTCTTTCTGAACACTACTGGTATCCTTCAGCCATTGTCACAACAGAACAGTTAGTGCACTCTTTCTTACCCCCATCTTGACCACCCTGCAATTGTCTGTCTAATCAATAAACTACTGGAATATGCTGGAAATTTTAGATATATAGACCTGATACACATCAAGTCCTATTCATTCTATAAAAGCTTAACTAAAGATATTGATAAGCATAATTTACATTTGCTCAAACTTTCTAATTTAATGGGTTCTTTTAATTCCAGTTCATGCACTTAATGCTTAGACTGCATTCAGTGTATTCACCATTATGGTAAGCACATTGGCATGCACAGGCAATACAAGAATAGATTATAATTAATCCCATAGACAACCGAAATAGGTGAAGTTGCATCATGCAATGAAACCACAGCTTGGCCTGGGCTGCCATGCAGAAAAAAACCTACATCAATGAGTCTGCTGTACGGCTCCTAGGTAAGAGTTGATATGAAAGAGGTGAGTTATTTCAGCAATGAAGTCACAGGCTGAAAATGTTTATACTACTGTAAACAAAATACTGTACATAGCACCAGTATTACTCTGCGGGGGGGGAAAGATGCTTGTAGAGGAAGACAAAAAGGATGAGAAAGAGAAGAAAGGGGAGGAGGAATTATAAATTACAGTAACAAGTCTGAAATCCAATCGGTCCTTTTTAATAAGCATTTTGTTATTTCTTTCAAAATAATCTCATTTGAGCTTTCAAAGCAAACCTGAATTTTCAATGTATTTTGCAAAAAAACAATGGAATGGATGAAATAATGAGATACAGGGTAATTTCAAAATGTCCATAGTGTTCAGTAACTGATAAATAACAAGATAATAAACACACAGATATGTAGAGATGAATTTTTCAATGCAGTGCACGTGATCTAAACCACACAGCTTCTACCGATTTGAATGCATAATGTATTGGACTGAATGAATATGGGTAACATACGGGATGCAATGATATGAGTGATTTATTCAGCCACCTTCTGCTGCTTTTCTAGTAAAAGACATCTTTCTGCTGAATAAAGCAGGGTTTTTTTGCAGAAATAGTGGAAATTCTGAATTGCCTTTACCTTACTCACCTTCAGTTGTTCTGAATGTAAAAATGTGACTTCAATAACCACCTACGCTGTTTTAAGGCATGTACATCAGGCTCAGTACTTCAGCCTGATTCCAGTAAACTCAGACAGAAATAGTTGACCAGGTAATTTATTTTAATGCAAAACTCGTGTAAGAGATCCTATCCGGTGATGAAAAAAGTATGATTCTGCAACACTAAAACATATTATGTGCGTGTACCATTACAAAAAGATTTGTTCCGTTTTTTCAATAGGTATGTTGGTTTTGAGCAATTTTTCTTAATTACCCTTAATTGTAGGTGGTCACTCTATTTTTCTCACAGTTCCCAAATATATCAACTAATTATGCAGGGCAGCAATTCAGCAAACACCAAAAATAGTTTTAGCAAGAAAACTACAATTTCATTTACCACATAAATTTTTAATATAATCTATTGTTGTTTCAGTTGCAGAGCAATTGTTTTTCATTATCTCTGATTTTATTCACTGATAACTTTTTGAAATACTATTTTTTTTATTTAGCAAATTGCCACAGAAATTTAGATCAAAATAAAATCAGTTTCATTGACAGCAGAAATTATTTTCTGGCCTCTTGAAATCACTCAGAAGATTTGCAGAAAAACCTGTCAGCACCTTTTGAATTTGACAGGTTAAAAAAAAAAAATACATATTCCAGTTATAAAACATCCAATTGTACTATCCTTAAATAGTGAAATACATATTCTTTTTCCAGCCACACACTTCCTTCCTTTTCACAGGGGTAGAATGAACTTACGTTCATGACTTGTACCACTTTTGGCCACTATGCGCTATTTAACAAGACTAGTAGGATGTTTCGTTAACTGTATATTAAAGATGTGAACACATGTATGTGCATGTACAGGTATGCACTTACAAACTGTTGCACTGTGCATGCAAATGTCATCAAATAGGAAAAATGTTACTGAGTCAAGACAGATTTAAGCACTGCTGACAAAGCCAGCAGCCTAGTAAAGCAGATGAGAAGCCCAAAAATTTAGAAACTGAACTTGCAGACTTCCAAAGTGCACCATCCAAATAGGTACTGCACAGTCAGTAATAGGAATTATGGCATACACAGTATGTATTATAAGATATATGTATGTATCACAAGAAAATTATACATATTATGTATGTATATATACTTTACCATTGTTGTGGAATTAAAATAAACTACCTTGGACTTGACAAACATTGATTTAGCAAAAGACTAAACACAGTCCTTATATTTATTCTTAATAAAAATAACACACAGGTAATTTTTCATCTAGTCATGACAGAAAATTCCTTAAGACAGGGACAGAACACAGAGCTGGCCTTAGTTCCACAATCTCACCACTCTGAACAGGAACATAACAATGTAAAAACAAAATGAGAAATATCATCATATCTTTGGTATCTGCTACTAATGCAGTAGAGGATGATAGAAGCTACAAATGCAAGGATCTCTGAAGATCAGGTTAAATTATAGTTTACCACACATGTTCCCAGCAATTTATTATCCTGTGAACAGTGATTTTTGCTATAAAACCAGCTAGGCCTGAGAGATCAAATTATTATGTTCAAGAAGAGATTCAGTCTTCTGTTTTCAGATTGTTGTTACGAACCAACCTCACATTAGAAGTTTCTTTGCTTCAGCTAGAGAGAAGCTATCAAACTCATTAATTTCCTAACAAGCTAAAATGGCAAAAGTTTCTCCCTTTTGGTACAGACAAAAGCCATAGCAACCTTTATGCAGCTCATACAAGTCTGTTGCAAATTACAAATTCTAATCACTATGAAGGATGCTGTACCATTGAAATTAAACAACCAGAGCAATCGAATTTATCTAAATTGCTGGAATATTTTTCTCAGGAGTTCTATTCTTTTCAATCCCTGAATACGAAATTCCTTTTAATAAATCAACTACTGGCAAAGTTTAGTCTGGCAAAACAGGGCATCTGATTCTAGCTTCCTGTTTTCTCCTGAGCATACCGTGATGCACAGCAAAAAAATCAGATGGGTCAAACTACAGTCTCAACACTGTTAATACTTCTGCTTATATACATCATGGGTTTCAGCTATATTATTCATATATAGATTTAAGCACATTGGATGGAGCCTTGTGTAAATAGTGACCAAAAATACCATCAAAATCTTCAACTGGTAGTAATATTATAAAATTAACTGACTCAACACACTCACTAAAGAAAGCTCAGTTGTATGCAGAGCCTTTTTGTCTAACCTGTTCTGAATACCTGCATGAATATAGATTTCAAATCTCCAGACAGGTTATATGAATGCTTCATAGCTCTTACAAATACGGAAAAGATTAATCATTATTAGTATCAATAACTAATAACAAGCTTTAATCTTTATCAGTCTTATTGCTCTTGCCTGCATTGAGTAAAAACTTTATGGCAACAAGAATTTTTCCCTCTGACTTCAGAGGGAACTTTCTAACACGTTGATGCCCTGGTTTTCACTTAATTTCAGTACATCTAAGCTTCCAGAAACTAAAAAGAACACTGCATTAGCAAGCTGTTGTCACATTTTTTTGCTCAAGTTTGCTAAATCCAAAGGTTGATATTTTTAAGAAGTCTAATGATTGAAGGTCCTGAGTGCTTTTGAGAAGTTTAATTCATTACATATTCCATACTCTAAGAAATGTACATGAATGTATCAATATTTTGCCATACACTGCCCTTTTCTATGCACATTGTATTGACATTTCACAAATTCAGTTCCTTGTTCTTAGTCAGATGTGCAGTTAAAGGGAAATCACGATTCAAAAAAGGTACAATAAAGACATAATTAAACATTCATCCTTATTTTTCTAAACCTAAAAACAAAACAAAACATTAAATGTCACTGCATTTAAAATTAAAGACTTGTATCAATGAGACTGATAAATATTTACTATGTAAGGTAGTACATATTGCTTCAAAAAGGAATTTGACAAAATACACCTATACTTTTTATTAAAAGTATAAATTGATAGGAAAAATAAGCAAGAGAATTTCATGGATGTATCACTAGTATTCACTGAAAATTAGCTTACTCATAAAATGATGTTAGAAAAAAAAAGCAGACTATGGATAATCTCTTTTCCTTATGGTGGAAGCACTTATGCCTGACAATTAAAATGAAGATTTGCAACAATAGTGCAATAAGCAACCTGTACTCAACATAAAACGCCATCCATCAACAGCTATTATTGCATTTACATTATATCACTTGGTATAATAGAAATAAAATGACTGTAAAACATCATTGTCACAGGAGTTTTTGCTTTGGAAAATAAGTAGCCAGCAAAGGAAGTGACTGTTATCTCTATATTCCATAATACACAATACATGCTTACTCTTCAACTGGAATCTATTAAATCATACCAAACCATTTTAACTGTTTAATGGAAAGCTAAAAAGATTCAAAAATTACGAACATTATTTAAGATGACAGAGACTTACTCCACAGTTGCTGTTCCAAAATATGAAGATCTAATTTTGATTCTGATATTCTACAGTATCAGAATAAAATACTTTATTATACTTTTCTATATCTATCTATATATGTTATAGAATTCTATGTCTATATATTCTGTATCTATAATCTAGTTCTCAGGCTGTGGAAATAATATGAAATTGAGAAAAGAATTTATCCTTCAACAATACAGGAACTAATATTTAACACTAAAGCCAGAGGAATTAGATACAATTATATACACTAGACTGAAGCTGAGAAAGAAAGAAAATTAAAAAACAGCAGATATGAATTACAGATGTAGAAATTTCACATCACAGATCACACACTAAAAAGATTTCTGAGACCAATCTAGTCTCTGCCTCTCCAGAGAGAAAAATGATGGCAAACACAACAAAAATTAAAAAGAAAACAAGTGTAAAAACAGTCAAATAGGCTGATTCAAGTAGAAATGTATAATTAGTTACCTAACTTTGAAGCACAATGTACAGTGAAGAAATTAATTGCAAAAAATAAGACTAAGCCAGCTAGGAAGCCTTGATGTCATGTTTAATGTAATATTGCATTACAAAAATGTGAAGTCAAATCAGTAAATAAAAGTGATATGAGAAATATTCTTCAAAACTCTGTGCTAATGTAACTGTTACTGGCTGTATAACCCTTTTAAGTCTCTGGACTTGGTTTCATTTAGCCAGGTAGCTGAGTTAATAAGTTCGAGTAACCCTTCTGAATTACTTGACTGAAGATGGCCATAAGCAAGTCACTGGAACTACAAGGTGACTAGATTCGTACCCATTAAGCCACAGTGATTTGAACAATTAAATTGCTACTGCATTTTAGCTACAAAATCAAGTGCACTGGAGTTTCAAATTTTCCCCAGGCAGCCAAGCTTATTCAATTCACGTCAGACATTCGTGTTTACGACAGAGAGCTGGTCTAGAGAAAAAGCCTTCTTTCCCATGAACTAACAGTGCCTTGAGAAAAGCCTTGAGATATCGTGCTAAAACAGTTCTCAGTGAGTATACTTAGTAGTCATCCTTTCACATACAAGGGCAGACTAACACCAGCCTGTCCTGATTGCTGCAGCTGTTTATCTCATCTCTTTCCCTCACCTCCATCAAGCCCATTCCGTTGCTTTTCCAGAACTCATTCTCTTCCCAGCCAGTCTCTCTCACACAAAGGAAAAAAATAAAATATTGAAAATCAAAAAATATCTCTAATTCTTCCTATAAACACCACTTAAGGACCACACCACAGTTTGTTCCCATCTGCCCAGGGTTTTCTCTGTAATGTGCTTCTATACCCTTCTGTAATTATTTCTGACAGAGCTTGTTTTTCCTCAGATGTGTAGAAGGTGAAAGGATTGACCTGCAGGTTAATTAAAGACAGACAGAAACAGGAGGCAAGACTTAGCTGCCTTCTGACCAGGAAACTGCAGTAGCCTCTGATCTACTGAAACGAGTTACACCTGGTCAAGAGCACTGGGCTCTGTGATGAAAGGGCAGACCGTTCATCTTAGATTCCTACAGGACAACTCCATCTTTCTTCCCTGCATTCAATACTCAGCCTCACTCCTGCTCCTGTTGCCAAGTCAAACTGGAGGGGAAAATACACTGTTTTGTCTTGTACAAAAAATTGGAATAAAACCCCTAACTCCCAATTTGTAACACTTGCATCAGTGTTTCCATGTAAGTGAATTAGCACAACAAATATTACCAGCTGTTAAGTTAAAGTAAGGGCAGAAACCTCTGGCTCTGCAGAATTTGTGTTCGGGATAAGATGCGCAACCACTGCACAGGTGTTCAATTTTTAATTTATGAAAAGCAGTACAGAAAAAAATGATGATAATTTTCTCTAAGTCAACATTGCAAAAGAGAATTTAAAAAATTAGTAAAATCATTGTACATCCTCTTGAACAAGTATATCTGCATAAACACACTTGGCGAGGTAGAGCACTGATGTAATCTGGAAGTTTGGAGATACCAAGGGGAAAGGAAGGACGCAGAAAGTGACATCAGAACTCAATGGCTGAGCTTCCAAATTCTTTCTAGTCAAGGGTTTAGGGAAGCTTAGGAAAAAAGAACAGATGAGAGTTATAAGCTACAACCTATTCATGGAAATAACATGAGTTTGTATTAGAACATGATTTAGTACGGTTCTACATTGCTGACTGGGAATATCATAAAGACTAGAATATTCAAAACACCTTTAATCCGAAAGGGCTTGTCTAGACAGAAACAGGAAGAAACTAAGTCCAATCTATTGGAAAACTAGAAAGAACAGTGTTCCGGGACTTCTGGGAAAAGTGTAGCACAGTAATAGATAATGCAGTAACGACCAAAATATGCACTTACTAATTATCTCTGATGATGGCTGTAAAGAACGTGTTTCTGATCAATACCTGCTTATCTTAAAAAAAATGGACTGCAATGATCATTAGCCATTAAATGGACTAGTATGATGGAAGACTTATCAGGATTCTGCTTTATGGAACAGTTGGATCCTTAATTATTTGTTCTAATCTAAGGCATTTATCACAGACTTTAAATTACAAACCATGTATGACAAACTTTTACACAGTATTATTGATTAGCGTGTTAGCACAAGCACTATCCCATCACTATTGCAAAATCCTAGACCTACTGGTCTACATTGAAAGCAGCTTTATGAAAATTTGTGTGAGTAGAACTATTTTCATGATGACACTGCCAAAGGGTATTTTTAAACAAAGGTGTCAGAGTTAGAGACCTAAAATTCTGAGTTGAATAAGAGCTGGGGAGGAGTTGCAGTTAACTGAAAAACATATCCACAAATAGTTTTATCAAGAAACAAATATGCCAACAAAACCCCAAACAAAACTTCACTATTTAAAAGTATTTAGAATTATTTTTACCAGAACTGCTGAAAACTAAAATTCTCATGCGAAGTTTAGGCACTTGATTCCAAAGCAATATGATTTGTGGGCTGAACCTTCATATCCCACCAAATTCAGCACCAGTTCCGAGCGCTCAATACTTCCATAAATTAGAACATTAAAGCATTGGACTCAGATGCTTATTTCTAGATACTAAAATTTGAAAAATTAGCACTGAAAACTACTACCATAGGTAAAAATTACTTGTTTATTATAATTTGAGGGGCTTTTTGCTTGTGCTGCTGTAAAATGTTATGCATTTGAATCATTTCATCACGTTGTCACAAGCAATAAAAAAACTTCACCTGGGAGAAAATAAGTGAAGCCTGCTTTTTGTATGTTCACCTGACACTGCAGTATACTGAAAGTCCTTTCTATTTGCACAGCAAAAGAATCCACGCACCTACGTTTAGTTCATGGCATGGTAATTCTTTCCTTTATGACTCTATTAGTAATTCTCTGTTCTTTATTATTGCTTTGGCACATGCCACAGAAGACACTTTGGAAAGCCAGAAGAAGTAGCATTTTGAATACTAAGGAAAAACATCTCCAAACTTCATTAACCACAGAATCATCAACCCATCAGTACTGTAAATCTTGGCATTAGCTGAATAAAAGTAATTAGACTGGCCTTATAAGTCCACAGGGGCCTTCCCTCCCTCACTGCTTGTTTAGATGGAACACAGACTACCAGAACCAATATTCTGTAATTCATTCAACCTCTTCTAGTAGCTTGCATGCATCCCTGAGGCCTTAAGATGGGTTATATTTATCATACGCAATGGCAGTAACATATTGGAAGTTATAAATTATTCCAGCTTCACTGACAGACATGCTTTTACACTCACACAAAGTCTGATGGTGAATTATGGCCTTAGGAAAAACAAGGATTTGAAAGACATGTTCCTGACTGATTGTGACACTACTTTGGTTCCATGTCAGTAAAGAAACATATACATATGGAACAACCTCTGTGCTTCCGTAAGTAGCAAGGTTTGCAGTCTCATGTACTTTGAAAAGGTATACTAGCTCTATTCAAGCAATATTTTTGTTCTACATATATTTCTCCAATTTCCTCAAGGTTGTTAGTATTACTAATGTAGCTCTGGACCAAAAAAGGTAAAATAAAGTATCTTAAAATCCCTCCTGTGATTAATTTTTGAGAAAACCTGAGCAAAGTTTTCATGCCAACATTACTATTCTGCATGTGCATCAAGGAACACTGCAGTTAAAAATGGCTAAGATTAAATAGTATGGAAATACATAACTGAAGAGTGAGAGATATTCAAATACATGCACAGTTAAAATAATTGTGCACCTGCAAATTATGAAAACTTTTTCATTTACTAGAGTGGCATAATGATTTTGCTTTGATACAGACTGGCCATATGCCATAATTGTTAATGCCTTTATTACTGATAACATGAGCAGTTATAACGAGCAGAGTAACAATTTTTTTATGTTGAAGTGTATATTGTACAGCAATTAAGAATTAAAATAATTTTGGATTTTCATACAAATGTGTTCCACTACTTTCATTTTGGATGAAGAGCAAAGACTAAACATTCCATAAGAAAGAAATTACTGTATTTTTTCACTGTAAAAGAGTCTCTGTCTTTAGGCTCATGCATAATTAAAAATCTAATCTTTTTCCGCCTCGTCATTTCTCACTGTGTATTGTGAATGCACAGGGACAGATATAAACTTCGTTTTGAGAGAAACAAATAAAAGACTTCAATTCATAGAATTACAGAATAATGATTAAAGCCAATGCAGTTGACAGGAGAATAAAAGAGCCAATGAGGTACTTAAAATTACATAAAATATGTTTCAACTTTTTTATATTAACTACATTTCAAGTTCATGATGTTCCTATAAATTACAGTATAAAAATATATATCACCCATGTTTTGAATCCTGCATTGCCTTCCAACTTACTGTAAAAAAACTATACAAAATGTTTATGATGTACTAATGGACTACCTTTTCTGATATTTTGTTAATATAAT
This sequence comes from Limosa lapponica baueri, assembly GCA_002844005.1. Lineage (NCBI taxonomy): Eukaryota > Metazoa > Chordata > Aves > Charadriiformes > Scolopacidae > Limosa > Limosa lapponica. The sequence goes on from KZ505852.1 coordinate 431,428, forward strand.
ATTATGAGATTATTAATTGAGATGATTTACAATTGTCACAGTCAGTATTTTCTGTGAGGGATTTCTCTTATTAATTTCTTCAATCCACTTGACAAAGTTCAAATCTGGAGACGAAGGTACACACTGCAACTCAATTTTCATCATTTCTATTTCTTTTACTTTGTGAGGAGGCAAAGGGAAGTGTATAAAAGGTGGCATGATAGTCTGTTGCAGTTTTTATTGATGAGTATACTTCATCTAGATTGACTTGTATGGAAATTTCACACATGTTAATAGGATCATAAATATGGATATTAGCATTTGTGAAAATAGAAATGTATGAACAAGAAACACTTATTCAGCTGAAAATATGTGTGTAAAATAAAAATTCTACATATGATTAAAAATTATCATGTATCTGAAACATCTATTGAAATAATTTTAAGCTACATTGGAATGCTGAGCAGTTTAGTCCTGCCTATATGCACTACCCTTGCATGATATGTACTTGCCATACACTGGACGCTTAGAGGCAAAACAAGAGGAAAAGCATTTTAGAAGCTAAATCAAAACAAGAGACAAAGCATTTTTTTTAACTTAGAGCTACACTTACTAAGTTACCTTACAAATGCAAATAAACAGGGCAGGTTGCGTTCCCACTTTTATTTTTACTATACATACATTACATACATACATTTCAAATCACACGTTCTCAAGCCTTTTAAAAAAGCTTCTAGACATCTTTGTAAGTTTAAAAATTGCAAATTTCACATCTTGATCCTTTCCTTTTCTTAAAAAGGGAAGACAGGCTTGAAAAAAAGAACACAGACATTCAATTATCGAGTATTAATGTACTCAGGGACATGATAACTTCACATTTGATAGAATATTTCACACAATAAATCTCTTGTTCAATTAGACTGCTTACTTGGCAGACCTACCTCAACCCCCAGAGCACGAATTAGATTGAAACTGCTCTCTGCATTTTCTCCTTCTTTGTCAGTAATGATATAACTAACTACAAATACCATCATTTGATCTAGGAAAAAGCCTTATCTTTTCCCCTTTTGTTACCTGGAGTTCAGATCAACTGTTCTTTTCTGTACTGAAGTATGGGTGAAAAACTGCATGTAATACTGCATTATATTCAGGTGGCACTTTCTTTTTCTTTTAGAAGTGTATGAAAGTTCTCCTGTGGAGCATGACTAGCACTTCAACAGCAGAACAGAGCTCATTCAACTTTAGTCCTTGATTCCATAAGCCTGACTGTAGTGTTTTGATTTAGAATTAAATCTAAGCTTACCAGCAAATAATACCCACATGATATCAAGACTTAAGCATAGGAAGGCACTGAATCACTTGTCTTGCAATAAGAAATTTGTGTCTGATATTGTACTTTCTGAAGTTTGGAAGTAGTAATAAAGGTTTTCCTCCTCCCTCAACAGAGATAAAAAAATCTTTATTTTTGCAAGCAATTTTTAGTTTTCAATAAATAAAAGAACACTGACTGGGTTTTATATTTGGTAACTGATTCGGCAACAGTGATCCTGGAAAACTGTAGTCAATACAACTTCAGAAAGAAAAAAAAAAAGCCAAGAAGAGAATCAGTGAAGTAGGTGAGGATGCTGCAGCAGTTTGCTGCCATCGTTGTACTGTCTTAGTCTAGAACTTATTATGAAAAGGCTTATCCCCAGTATGAACCGGGCACCTAAAAGCTGACTCCAGCTTTTACCTGGTTATCAATTTCTCAACCCAATATGCATAAGAAAATCTGATAACAGAATCTGATGCAGAAACCCAATATGCACAAGAAAATCCGATAACAATTTGCCACGTCTCATTTCTGAATAAGACACTGGTATAGAAACTAACATGGAAATTCCATCGCCCACATTTGGTTTTTTTGCTTTGTTTTAGCCATCTAAATGATGCAAAGGAACATCTCAATTTGTTATAGTCACAACAACTTTAGCTGAAGATTAGGTTGTTTCTAAACTGTCTCTCTTCACTTAGAGTTCCTTCTTTATAGAGTTAAGGGACACAATTTTGTGAGTCATTCATGTTTTGCAAATCACTATTAGATTTATTTCATTCTAAGCTAGGTTATGTGACTCCTTGGAGGGAGAATGAGTGGCAGGAAGTTAGAGGGAAAATTAGGCTGTACAAAAAAGTCCTGATAGCTTTAAGGCCCTTACAGATGTGCTTATTAAAGATAATAAAAACACAGCAACTGTTGAAAAGAATATTAAATTGTGTAATATCTGATGATTTTGATGCCTTTTTCTTTTTTTTTTAATTTGCCTTTGGAGATAGCATGAGGAAATTCCCTTGAATCATTTTTTCCAGACGGTTTAAACATTTCCTATGGATCTTAAATTCTTTTCTCTGATTTTTGCTCTGCCGGTTACAAATAGATAAGGCTGGCTGATAGTCACACCAAGGCTTATAGAGGCCCAAATATAAAGCAGACTTTAATCTTAGATGACTCTTCAATTAACACGACTCTCGTTTCCAAGAACAGACATGAAAGTGAACAGGAAGCTTTAGAAATACTTACAACAAAGGTGCTAAGGACACCTCCAAATCCTCTACAGTTTCCTTGCCACAATCCCCACACCCTTTGCTTGCTTCCCTTCACATGTGCATGTTTCAGCCAGCACAGACTTTGACAAATTCCCAGCTGGAATACCAGCTTCCTTGTATCTGTTGGGAATTAAGACCTAGCTGCGTATGAACTTTATATTACTACTGTAATTCAGATGTATTCAGATGGCAATGCAGACAGTGAGAAACATGAAAGTGAGTTCTGTGTTCTCTTCAGCAGAAAGGTGCTTTCCCCATCACTCAACCCAAATTGCTGGGGAGGCCATAAGCTATCTAGAGTCAGAAGAGGTAGCAGATGTACACAAGTAAATGAGAGAAGTACCACAGACACCTTCCTACTCCCAGCAGTGTTTTCAAGGAATGCTGAGAGTAAGGGCTGCATAGCTCTCTTCCTTTCCCCATTTTGTCAGACAAGATCCTACTCAGAGCCAGTGCTGTGCTCTCCAGAGTGACAGCATGCTACTCCAAGGGTAATACTTCCCTCATTCCCTTCAGCAGAGCAACAACTCTTTAGAAAGTGGGGAGGTGCAGAGAGGGGAAGTTGGTCTATTAATAGTTCTGCTTGAGCCAGGATACCACTGAGTTTTCAAAACTCATCTTGTTAAACTGATATCCTGATCAATATATCAGGGCAATAGTTACAGCAATTAGTATTTCCCAACTCCAGGTTCCCACCTGCTGTTTTTCATTTGTTTATGAGCTTCAGTTTTTCACACCCTCACAGAAAAATGCTCTTTTCATTACAACAAAAAGCTGAAAGCAGATTAATTTATTTACCTATTCTCTGTAGAGTTTTCCTTTGCCATTGGATGCAAGCTGTTTCAAGGTACTAAAATCACAGTAGAGCAATAGCTTTGGCATCTAAATGTCTATTTATTCTAAGGAAATAAACAGACTTTTATAAATCATCCATTTCTTCCTTTTAGTCAATTTGCTGTCTTCTTTTTCCCTTAACTCTCCCTGTTTTAGTTCACTCGTGAAAGGGTTGTATGAGGCAAGAAATGTCCAGTAGGACACCATATAGAAGGACACTATGAATTCCACACCTGGATTAAAATATGATATTTGTGACATCAGCAGTCCCAGAATGATCAGTTCTAATTGCAACAAGTTACACAGAGAGCTACCAAAGTGACTGAGAAAACAAGAAGACCATTGAATGAGAGAAAATTAAAAGTTTAGGTTTACTTAACCTGGCAAAGTAAAGACAATAGGTATGATTATGGTTCCTCTCTATGCGCACACTGAAGACTAAGCACCATGTAGGGACATAGAGTGTTAATCCAAATTATATAGTCAGAAGAAAAATGAGTATTCACTGCCCAGGAATAAACTTTGTTTGGGAAAAAAAAAAAAGATTTCTAACTACTATGGCAGCATGGTTAGGAACACCCTGTAAAGAGGAAGGGTGCAGAAAAAAAAACCAACCCCAAATCAATAGCTTGAAAAACAAAAAAAAATATTTTATTTATTTTAACAAACCACCAATGAACTCCTCTCCTTCTCCTCTACTAAAATATCTTCTCAAGAAATCATTATGATGACAAAGATTTATATAAATAGATATGCACCTGCATGGAATTTTACTAGCCACCTGCTGTGAAGTTAATGCTCAGAATATTAGTTTGCTTAGCAGGTCTGCTGTCACGTTAAGGTCTATTTTCATTGCGTGTTACCATATCTTGTTGCATGGAAACATTTCCTTGGATAATTTTGTTTCTATGCAAGGAACTGTTCCTTCAGGAAAAGCTTTTTTAAGTACTATACATGCATTTGTACGTATTTCACAGACTTTTCTTCATACCGTATCACCTACTTGCTACTTACCCTCTGTGAATGCCAAAAAGAATATAATTCCAACGACGACTTTGCAAAATGTTGAGAAAAAGCAATCTTCAGTGTAATGTCTGCCAATTTTAAGATCTAAAACTCACAGAATGAAAAATATGTCCTTAAATAAATGTTGTCAGCCTGCCAAATATACTATTTTTTTTTCCATTTTTGTGGTATTTCTTTATTGTTAACCTGTAGCTGTCTGCTTGTTTACTAAACTTTTAGACTTAATTTTCTGTTCTCCCTGTCATCTCTCTGTCCTGGAGGCATTCAACCTTGAGGTCTTTTTTGTTTGTTTTCATACAGAAGGAGGAAAGCTCCAAATGTTCATCAGGTACTAACCTTTGGTGAGACACTTATGATATTAGACCAGTCCCAATAGACTCTGCTGTTGTGCAGGCAAGTCATTTATTTTCATTTATCTCCTGCCTGAGAGGTTATTGCACTGAGTAATCTACACAGGCAGGTTCATTCCCTTTTCTCCAAACCTGATAAAACTGGTAGTGACACTCCTAATCAATACAAAAGGATTCTGATTTACTTTTCACTGTTAGTCACTTACATGCAAAAATTCTCTTTCTCCATAAACCCAAGTTTTGTCTATGTAGCAACCAGAGTCAGAAAACTTCTTTCTGGAGTATTATTCAAACTCACTCACATATCAACCATTATTGAGCTTTTTCGGTTTACTGATTCTTTAAAAGTTCTTTTGAAACTCGGCTTCACAAATTGGGAGAGGGAGGGAGTAAATATTTCCAATGCTCTGTGTCACCAGACTACCTTAATTTGACATTCAAATAAGCACTACAAACAATATTTTTACAGTTTAAGCAGTATTCTTTCACAACTCACTGGCTTCATAATAGTTACAGGGTAGGTCTAATATTTAAGAGTTAGCAGGGGCTCAGTCAAGTTAAACATTATAATTTTCTTTAAATATAGTATAAACGTGTTTACATGCCATTTATGGCACAAATTACAAATTTTGTAATTGGTTGGGAACCAATTGAGGGAACCAATTTGGGAACCAATTTGAGGGAACATGTCTATGTGGTGAAAGAACCTACTGACCAGACTGCTGCCAAATTTGTTCCTATTTCCATCCCACATCATGATTCTTCCACTCTCCCAAAATATTGGAAGATTATTGTTTTAACTGGGTACTAAACAGCCATGACAGTGCCCTGTTGGCAGAGAAAATCATGTTCTTTTGCCAGCTCCCAGAACATCATGCCTATTAGTCATGGCTTTGTAAATTCTCTCACGTACAATATCGGAACATCTTGAGAAGAAATTCCCAGATTTCTCATTGCAAGCCTGTACTACAAGCTGCACCTTAGTGTACTACCGCTTAATACGCAGATAAAAAAGCATTGTCTCCTAATGGTAGATAAAAAAGCTTCAGATTCTTGCAAAAGCAATACTCCTAATGTCATACCATAAACTCACTGGGATTCAGTTCTGCCTACATTTCCACTTACCAAGATCCAAAATCTTGGAGAAATACGGTGTTGAGTACACAGAAAATGGACTCTAAGAATATTTAATCTTCATATTTTTGCATTTACATGAACCTAAAGAATCTTATTCTTCACTGATTAACTAGCAGGTACTATTAACATACCTCTTAAAAACTGTGCTGGAAACTGGGGTGCAATAACTGCCTGCAGAGAAATGCACACCAAGTTAGTGGACACCGTAACTATCCTGTCTTTTCAGGTATAACTCCCATTGTATTCACCATTTCCCTATCATACCTGCATCACAGGAATTTTTCACCTGTTGTTACCAGAAGGGGATCCAAAATATTAGTATGAATGTCAAGGAATTAGTTTCCATTATCATCTAAAGTAATTAATATGCCACTGTTTTTTGAAGTTGATTTTCAGCTAGGCATGAAGAGGATCAGCTTTGCCAACTCAAGGAAAAGCAAAAGCAAAGCAAAAGCACCGCTAGGGGATGCCCTTGAAAATCGAAGGGTGACCCTCCTTAGTCTGTTTTCAAAATTCTGATTCCAAAACTGCCACTCAGACCTTTGTCAATGTAAGTCATGCATACTATCTTCTTCTCCCCTGTTCATCTGTCCTTCCCAACTCTGCTGTTGGCAGAAGTAGATGAAAAGAGCAAAGAGAAGAATGAACCAAGTCTACTAGCAAATATTAGTTCGATGTAGGGGGAAGATGACTAGTGATATGGCTCCATAGTTTGACTGTCCCTTCTGCCTTTGCTGGTGATAACTATTCATTCTCTTGGTGAACTCCAATTTGCCTTTCCCTTCTGCACAAAAAGAGGAAACTGAGTGAGTTGCTCTCAGGAAATACACAATCTGAGAACAGAAGCTTCTGCTGGTGACAGGTGAGGCCTGCAACCCACAATTACCAGCTGGAGCTGCAACTGCAATCTCACAAGAAAATCAGCCAGAAATTCCTGAGCTAACAGCAGCTGTTCAAGAGATTGTGAGCAGCTGCCAAAAAGTGACATAAAGTCGTGGGAGTCCCAAATATTTTGAGAGATTTGGCAAGTAAGACAATAATCATTACATGTTAAGCCACAGCTCTTGATCCAAAAAGAAGATGTGGCGTATTGCCTAAAACAAATAAGCTTAGTGATCTTCATTTATTTTGCATAGGTCAAATGATCACTTCATTTAGGAAAGCGGTAAAGAGACATCTTATTTATTTATTTCAAATTTTTTCCTCCCCTTTCTGTTTGTCTTTCTCTTCTGTACACACATATATTTTTTTGACTCTACCTGTGGGTTTGGTAGAGAAGAGATTACTTTCTTATTTTTTTTATGTAGTACAAAGAGGTTTGAAAGGTTAAGATGCATAGGCCTCAGGCTTATCACTAACAATATCAACAATCTTAAAATCCATTAAATACATTTTGTAATCACACCAACCGTTGCTGGAATAACATGCTGCATGGACACTAAAATTTACTGTGTTTTCTACCAGAGATTGTTTTTCCAAACGCCACTATGAAAAATCAGCTTGCAGTACTGCTGCTGTGTTTCTATTATCTTACAGAAGATTACATTTCCTATGTTTGTCATTCAAAGACCTCTCTTACACACATGTAATCAAAATTTGAACTACGAAGAATTATCTGAGCTACAATATTCAACCAAAACTGTAGTTTTGGTTGAATGGGAGAGGATAAACCACCAGGGATAATGCACTTTTAAGTGTCTAAATGGGAAAAAAAAGTACTATGGATATGAAATCCTAAACCAGAGCACTGATTCCTAGGTAAGGCAAATTACTAAAAATCAAATTAATATATTGGGTTCTCCTCTCCTCAAACCATTCTGCCTGTGCCTCTTTCCTCTAGCTGTAAAATCTGGTTTATAGGTTTGGGGTTGGTTGGGTTGGTTTGGTTTTTTTTACTTCCATTTATTATTCATATTACCCTATGCTCATCTCATATTCTGTATTTTACGTTGCATTTGCTCAAAAACCAATCAATTAGAACCTTGATCTTGCAGATTTACAGTGTCTACAGTAACATAAATACAGCACAGCAGGAAAACTATCAGTCTTCTCCCTGGATGCCCTAGAAAACTTTGGGGTTACATGAAAACCCTACTGTGTTTTGGTGTACAAGCCCACAATTTCTTGAGTTCACAATCAGCTTTTCCAATACAAATGCTGTCTTAGCTGACTACGGTTTATTTGTACAAATAATGTCACTGCACTACATCTTGGTGAAAGTCTGAATTATTATATATTAGCAGGTATTCTGCTTGCACAAAAGCACATTATTATGACATAAAATAGTACAATGACGTAATAATGTGGCAAAAAATGATTAGGGAGATTTGTGAGGGTAAAAAAACCCCACATTATTCTTTGCCTGGTTGGTAGCCTGCACAAAGAAAATGCCCAGGAAACATAAGATTTTTACCTACAACTTAAAGGTATGCTTAAAGGAAGAACTAGGAGAGCAAACTAGGAGAGCAAACTAGAGAAGAAGAAAGACCATAAAATTTAATACAATGTTTGGATTAACTATTTCAAGGGAAGAAATTAATTATTTTAATTTAAGATATCCTTGACTTGTGAATACTCCAGAAATTCTGCATTTTTAACCTGCAGTAATCGAGGCTCCACAGATTCTCTAGCAAATTTCAGGCAGAGCACTCTGGTGCCTCTTCACATGCTCAGCTTTAAACTGATCACCAGATTTTGAAACAGAAGGCTTGGGGTTTTTTTTCTCCCTCCGTCTCAGCTAAGATGACTGGGAATTGTTGCCAAGTACTCCAGTTATTTCCTGGGATTGGCTGGGAATTCAATCTAATTTTTATTTATTTTAATTATCATTGAAAAGTGTCTAAACATTCAAGAATGCATGTCTGTGTCACCACCATACCTCACAAAAGTGGATGAACGACTTACCTGAATACTGTTCTGTGAAACGCCAGGGCCCTGAGGGCACCAACAGGCCTTCATGGCCCTGGCCAGCCTTGTGGGACGCCCTGCCCGGGCACCCCAGGAGCCCCATCCCATGCTGACTACGGAGAAACAGTAAGGGTGGCTGCTCCCTGGAGGACCAGTGGCCCAGGGTGGCCACAACATAGGCCTGGCCAGGCCCTCACTCACAGCAGGGCTCTCCCATGGGCCTGGGCCAGCACAGCGAGGTGCTGCCAGAAATGGGTCCTGCCAAGGGTCCTGATCCCCAAGGGAAGGGGCAAGGCAGGGAGGAGGTCTGGGTACACCCAGGAGATCCCAGCTAAAGCCGGGGAAGCAGCCCCCCTACAGCCTGGCCAGGGATAAGCCTCAGCCCCCTCCTTGGGGGGAGGCCCTGGGCAGCCCGTCAGGGCCGTTAATGCCAGAATGAAATTTCTTCTAGGCCAAAACCTAGCAAGTGAGTATTTAACACCATGGAAAATTTTAATGGCCGAGATGCAAAGGAATTCTTTTGATGGAACTATTATCCCAGGCTTATATATGTTAGGTTGGCCAGGAGTTGCAAGATTATAAATTGCTGCTTTTACTTTTAAATAAAAGCTGCAAAGTATTATTTGTCAAATTGCTTTCTTAATCTGTCTTTCCCAGTAAGTGCTCTCAAAATTGACTTCCACACTAAAAATTAATTTACAGGGCTTTAAGCAGTAAAAAAAAAGGACAACAAAAATACAATCTTACGGCTGTTACGCTAAGGACATAAATGAGATGGAACAAACTCAAAATGAGCATTTATCTGCATTATTCTAATTTGTAATCACTACCTTGTGTTATTTTCCATTAAAGGAAAAAAAGTAATTACAAAAATGCGTATCATTCCTACAATATATCCTATGCGTTCTGAAGGTACTGGCAAACATACAGCTGTACTTTAATCGCACATAAAAATGAACAGAAAAGAGGGATTGCATTTGCCTTATCTATCTCGTAATATAAAGCTACCCTGCTCTGTTTCAGAGAAAGTCCACAAATGCGACAACGTAATTCCCCCGTGGATTAGATATGAGCGCATTTTTGCAAAACATATTTGTACAAATATTAGCAAAAGTTATTCTAATATTAAAAGACAACAATAATATGAAAGAAAGGAAAGTCAAGGTAAGGTACTTTGATAACAGAGAAAAGCAACATGAATACGCGTAGGAATAAAATATCCTGAACTGAGTTTACAAAAGTTCTGGAACGACTACTAGGCTCATGGTTTTCTTGGGAAAACACTGACAAAAAGTCATAACTCCACTGCTTGCTACACAGAAAAGAATATTTCATAACAATGCTGGCTCTACAACTAGAGTTAAACTTAAGAAAATTAAAATGTAACACCAATATTAACATAGGTGCAGAAGGACATACAGATTTTCAGCATTTTTTTAACATCTTAATTGGCAAATGTCAATAGAATCTTATCTAGTTTTAACTTCTAAAAGGCAAGCATTGCAATGAAACCTACAGAAACAAACTCTTTGGCTGTGTGTTTCTGAAGCACTTACAGCTTTTTGCCCTCCAAGCAGTTTGACCTCTAACTACCAAATTTAATAGCACACTCCTGCTTTTAGGGTCAAACACATCATTATCAACATGTGTTAATAGAAATCAATTATAAAGATTAACCAATAGTGGGGGCATCTTTCTTTTTCCGCCAACTTTTTCCCTTTTTTAACATTTTACATATTAAGATTGCCTGAAAGCTTAGAAAGTGATATAGCATCACACTGACAGCCTACTGAAGTTGTGCAATAACTGAGTTCTCTTAATAAAAAAGTTCTTGGTGCCAGCCAGTGAGCTAATGGAAGCCTGAAAGGCTCCCTGAGAATGAAAGGAGGCACACCACATTATTACAGCAGACAGCTTTGCCACAAGTCCATAGCTTTGAAGTTCTCACTGTAAAACATCTGCCCTTAATCCAGCAGTCAAAAATCCTTCAGCTCTCTACCCACAAACTCCTCAGTCAGCCTTGTTAAGTTACCTATATTTTGACACCCTAAAGAGTCTAATAGAAATTTCCAGGCCTGCCACGTAACACAATCTGAGTCGCTGGCAGCCACAACTGCCTTCACATGCCACATCTTTCTGATCTCTGCTGTTCACAATACTTTAAGTGTCAACAGATGTCATCATGTGTAACATGTCAAGAAGAGCCAAAGCATGTGTGCTCCAGTTGACAGGTTCCCTTCTAAAGATATATGGCATGTATATTATGCAGGCAGGTCCATTATAGGCATTCTGACACTGTAAGTGCACTAGTTGCTTGAGAAGTTTGCTTCAGTGTTCACTTTTAAAGTGAACTGATTCAACTTGCTTTTGGAAAGAGATTTGATTGGGAAAAAAAAAAGGCACCCCTAAAACAGACCACTGACAGTTCCTTCTTGCCTGCCTATGAATATATCACAGTTCTTTGGCAGCTGGAGATGGTGACCTCTTATATCCCTGGCTAGACTCTTTGGTGGTTTAACCATACTGTTAAAGTTAAATCACTAAAATTCGTGGCTAACTGTGAAATCCACCATGTGCTACACTATAGCACTTGCACTCACATCAGAAAATGTTCCAGTATGATTTCCAGACCCCAGACACTGAACTTCAAGAGATAGTGGTTATTTGCAGATTAGAAACATCTGTGTGCTCTACCCATATATCTGTCAAATGCATAGAAATTCTGCTCTTTCATTTAAACAGATGTGTTCATCTAATCCTGTTATGAATGGAACCAATAACTTCCAGTCTATTTAATAATTTTCTAAATATACTTAGTCCTAAATTTGCATATATGCCAGATGACAAGTGATCAACAAAATATTAACATAAGCAATCACAATTTGAGGCATTCATTTCAGGAAGCTAATACATTGAACCCATCAAAAATTATAAGATGCCTTAGCAGTATTGTTTCAAAATGTACACAGCTATTTGGTCAGTTTAAGTCACATTGCTTCATATAGTCAGCTGTTTTTTCTTTTCTTTTCAGAAAGTAGCAGTTCCCTGAAAGCATTCTATTCACATAAAAGAAAGGTATTCCCACCAGAGCAGAATTATTCACTGTTTCCCTAGTTTAGAGTGATTCCACTCTTCAATACAATGAAAAGATTAAATTTTTAGAGGTTACATCAGCCAAAGGAACAGTTCACAAATAAACTCTAGTCTATAGTGTGATACCAAACCAATTACTTGCAGTTCTCTGATGTAATTTGTCAAAGGTTGTCTAACAAAATGTTTTGAGAAAATGAAGAATGGTGCTTAGTTTAAAAAGGTAAACTTTTGACAAGTGCTTGCATGAGTAAAGGGTTTTCAGTCTTGACATGGCTGATCAATATTATTATGAATTATTTAACAATAGATGTTGATTTTATTTTAAATTATACACACTTTACATACAAAGAACGGCACTGCACTACACTCAAGAGGACTTAAGGAAATGAAAATGATCCATTAGGACTTAAGGAAATGAAAATGATCCATTAATGTGCAGTTCAAGGAATTCATGTTTCCATGAGCATTGCTTAAAAAAGTGAAGCAATAAAGAAAACTAATACACATTTTTTACATATTGGATGAGATTGTAGAATTCTACAGTTCAATTAAGCTACACAGTACTTCAAGGGATAAAACATATTCTTTGCTGAAAGGAATTATTACAAATTAACAGAACCAAATAAAAAAAAGTGCCATAATACACATATGGAGGGCCACTGTGAATGAAAAATAATCAAAGAACATGCACTTGACTGAACATTTAGGAGATCAGCATTTGGCCAAATACTGTTAACATTCGGAGGCCACTTGGTGATCTCTTTGAAGCTAATCAAGAAATTTTTATCTTCCTTTTTCTAAGGAAAATAAACCCAGCAAGTTCATCAGTCCCTTTGGCAGCATTGTAAATAAAATAAATGAGACTGGCTAGGTCATTATGATGCTTCTATCTTATACTAGAAAGAGTTCATTAAGGTATGCATATAAATAGGTGGATCTGCCTATATGCTCTGGAATGCATAATGCACTTGTTATGTTCATTCTGGCACTTTTCGTAAGTGGCAGACAGACCCAATTATTTTCAGAGACAAATTATTACACAATAACTTGGTAGATAGATACATAGATAGAATTCAACCTCTCTTTCAAGGATTAAACAGAGAAAATTGAAACATTTAGACAAAGTCCTACAAAAGTGGGAGTTGTATCTGTAAAATTAGTCATTCAAGTACTTTTGAAAAAAGGGACATTTAGCTCAGTCAGACTGCCACCATCTTAGAAAGAACAAGAAAGAGGTATTATAAGCAGAAGAACACTTGAAAATACACAGCCTGTAAAATAACATTAAAAAATAAAAAGAACTTACATAATTACTTTAGCCAGCAAACAGATCTGCAGTACCATGTTCTCAGAATGATTCTGTTCATTAAATATATATATAATTCCCCATGCCATAAAAAGTACCTAAGTATAGCAGATTTCACTCTCAACTATTTAGTTACACTGCTTATATTAGGAAGGGAGAGGCCAAAAGTATTGCCGTGAACTTTAAAGTTCTTACAGCTCTAAAGAATTTTGTTTCTATTCTTGCTACACATGAATTCACTTAAATTGTAACTGCCAAAGTGATTACATCTTTTTACTGAATTGCTTTAAATCAGCAATCATAAAAAAAACCTCACACGTGTCAGAGTCCACTTAAGGTTCCCATTCTTTTTGCAAGTGACCACATCAAAGTTTTTGTCTATAACCAGGTCTTGATACCCTGAAATGGTAAATAGTCTTCGATATTAAAACGAGCTTTACAGAACTAATTTAATTACTAATACATGTATATGTTCTAGTCACTCATTAAAAAGCTTTCTACTGCTTCACACATTTCTTTGAAAAGCTTTAGACAGCTTCAAATTAAACTCAGCTGGGAGAAATGGATCACTTTCCTTCAGGTGAGAAGCGGTTGGGAACAGTAGGAAACGCTGGAAAAACCAAAGGAAATGTCAGAGCACAAGATCAGAGAAGTGGTTTGGGAAAGGCAATCTGGGAATGGGAACTCTGTATTGAAAAACACTGGGAGGTGCTGGATATTCTGGGCCATCTGACATCCAACCTTGGCCACTACAGCCTGCTTCTGTTATAATGTACTCTGATTTGGGCTCAAGGGACGGATTTTATCTCATTTCTCCACTCTCTTTTAACTTTTTTCTTTCCATTTTCATACTAGAAAAGATGTAGTCCTCCATAATAGATATAACTGAAAGATGAAAAATCCAGAAAGAAAAACAGTCCATTTCTGTAAAAGCCCTTTTTTTCCTCACTCACATCCTGATAGTAAATCTTTCACAGTTCTAAAAAAGAAAGTGAACATTATGTATTACTTGGCATAGTTTTTTGAAGCTGAGTAGGCCCACCACATTAATAAGAGAAACAGAGGAAAAGAGGGGTCCTTTTTAGGTAAGAAACTGGTCAAATTTATTGAAATGTGAGAGCACAACTTAATAATTTGAAGTGGCAAAAACCTGCAAATTTTTGTAACAGTCTAACAGCTTAAGGAAAAAAATACCACAAACTTCAGTTGTTTTTGATATGAAGGAAATTTTGATATAATGGAAATTCTCTAAAGAAATCGAAGTTTAAGTACTGTCAATCTCATGTAAGATCAGAACAAAATCAGCTTTTTTAATAACTCTCCATTCTCTTCACAAACTCTCAGTTAATTCTTTTTCTAGATCATGTTATAAAAGGTCTAACTGTACATTTAATGCAGACTACCAACTGAAGAAGCTATCTATCAAGCACTTCTGCAAATTTTGTGCGAATATATTGTGAAAAACAAAGGAATCAATTAATTAAATCATTCAGCAAAACAGTTTATAACTGTTTTATAAACAGCTTTAGAAATTCTAGTCTACATTATACCTACACAGGTTAAATTTCCCAATAAGAAGATAAATCTCTGCATTTTGGGAGGTTTTGAACCATATTACATATCACCTGGAAAACACCCCAGAGTCCTTACAAAACTTTCCTCCAAAATACCTACAGATCCTTAGGGTCCAGACACTTTTAGTTTAAATAGACTGTAGATCAGACTTCCTCCCCCCGTCCTTTAGATGTTTTCCTAGCACAATATTTCCTTCGGGTTGCCACTGAGCCTATCCTGCCTGATGTCAGGTTCCATCAGTTTGGCTAGTACACTTCAGTAACTAAAGAAGGGCCATAATCACAATTCTGGATCTGGATACTCCAAATCCACCAAGCGCATGCATTAAGATCTATAAAGATGAAAGATGAATTATTATTACACTTTTATAAATATGTATTTAGCATTTCTATAGCAGCAGCACACTGTGGTGCACTAAGTAGTCCCAAGGGACATGGTAACAACTCTGGGTAGTAAAAGAAAATTCCCACAGCTCCCTTATCAAAGCTTACATAGATGCCAAAGGTGGAAAATAAGCATTACAGATGTTGGCTTTGTACAGAGGTCAACTGACTAGGAAAGAGCTGAAAATGCTGGTTTACATCCTTAATCGGTATAACTTTAAGAAAATACTTTAAAAAAGGCTTCTAAACCCCTGCTGAGGTAAACCATAGCTATAACTTCTTGAAAGCTCTTTCCTCTGTACATAGAATTTATGAAAAGTACTTGGTGGTTAGACTGAGCCGAGTCCTCTCATGCTTTAATGTGCAGAACAGGTAGAGCATGCCTCTAACATCAACAGTGTCTATGAGGCCTGAAGTCAAAGGACTCTCTAGAGGATTGTGGTAACTAACAAATACTAAAATCGTACCACAGAATATTCTTTAGGAAAAAGCATACAGAAATGGGTCTAATTAACTCACTTTATAGTGAATTAATTAGCATGCCAAATAAGACTGAATTCCTCCCCAGTCATAATAAAGAGTTTAAAGTTTTAGGTTGCCCCCTTTGTTTATATATAAAATTCAAACACCCAGTGGAAAGACTAAGAGCTGGTGGGTAGGGGTTGCTATTCTTTCCTAGGTCAGTGTAAAGAAGTAAAAGGGTCTCCTTCTCCCACTACTGGTAATACATAAATTAATAATCAATATACAATCAACAATAGATGACCACTTACTGTTTTTAAAACTGTGGAATTAATATTATATATATATATGCATCCCTGTTTGAAACACCTTTTCTTCTCTGACTTTCTGGTTAAATTGAGGATCTATGTATTTGTCTGAATACAGTGGCCTGGATTTCTCCTTTTCCTCTCTCTGTTTCTGTTGGCCTCTGATAGCTTTGTATGTCTCACACAGAATGTGTCAGGGCATATCTTGTTTCTGTTGCATCTACCATTCAATCTCTCTGTCCAGCCTTCACCTCTCCTTGTAATGCCTTTTCAGTCACACAGATTTAAAGAATTTATTTCTGTCTCTAATGTGTTTTCACATTAGTTCCTTAGAACTGATTCTGAATTTATGTTAGAGAATCCCTTGTGAGTTACATCATGATCACATCACGATTCCTTCCTCACGTTGGATGGGATCTACTTCTAACTCCACAATTTCGGGTGGTCTCCCTTTCTGTTAACAAATGTCAGTCTCCTGAATCAGATTAAGGTCCACATAGAGTATATTCCATTCTATCAGCATTTGATGTAAAATTCTACATCAGATGCCGAGTGGGGGTTGGAAAAGATCTGGCAGCTGGCATGAGTGGGAGTAAGCAGCCTAAGGACAGCGTGCAAAATGTAGCAATGAATGGCACTTCCATTTTTATCAGAAACTGAGCCTGGGCTTGCTCAAGAATCTGATCTGCTGCTTAAAATTATATTTCTAACCTGCAATTCTTTCTTATTGCTACTTCCAGCACTGATGTGCGTTGAAATTCAGTACAAATGAGGCTCAGTAATATCTGAGAAAGGAAGGTAAGATAAAAGATTTTACTGTTCCTCCCTTTTTTGATTGAGGCCTGAATCTGATTTAGAGCTGAGTGGTGTTGAATTTTCTTTGCTTTACTTGAGTTCAGCGGTTGTCTAGAGAATGCATAAGATTTTAAATATATACACCGGTATGCATACGCACACACATCTAGAGAAAAGAGAATATGACAGAATATCTCCATGTATTACATGCTGAAAAGCTTAGTTTAATATAAAACCCCAATGGAAAGGAACCAAACAAAACCCATTAATATATAGTTCATATTTCAGACAGTGAAACTTATATATTGATATTAAAGACCTATTAAATGAACTTTCTCTAGGATAAAGGTTTGCTAGTAAGAAAGATCTGTTTATGTAGTATATAGCATCCGAGCCCCAATAATCTGAGTACCAATAATTTTCAGTTCCTATTGATCTGAATAAAATCAGAACCATAAGATACTCCTTTTGTATTATTTGAGGAAGTGTTAGCAGAGAAATTGCATGGTTCTGTGTCTGTGATTAATACAGATAACTAATTAAGGAATAACAATCTATAATTCAAAACATTAGCACTGCATTATGATAAGCAGACATCAAAATTATTTACCTACTACTATAAGGTCCTCCTAGTGCCATTTCATTTTGCTTTAAAAGGATCTTTAGTTAATCTCTCTCAAAAACATGAAGAAACAAATACATTTGTGAAATACTTAAACATAATTGAGAATAGCTCTTTCTGTACACATGGATCTTATCTGAACAGTTTCCAGCTATATTTGTTGTCTTCTTATTATCTTCTATATGTAGCAGTCTCCTTAGCTGTTAAAATACAGATTTCAGGACTGACCTATTGCAATTTCACATTGAAAGTAATTTCCTAGTATGAAAAACATTTATCAAGGGTGCCCCATCTAAAATAATTCCACTTCTATCAATGTTAGGAGGAAAAGTGGTAACTGACAGCGGGTAATCTACAACATGACCACTGGGGGTCATTCATTTTACACAAATATTCCAGTACAGTAAAGCATTTATTGCTTTTATTGAGTAGGAATAATACTTTTAATAGAATTATTTCTAAAGAGAAGAACACTCAGAGATTAGTATCAAGAGATATTAACCACCTGTGTTCTCTAATTTTAAATTGTAAGTGGAAAAAATGAATACTACATTGTTCAAAGAGCTAACCAAAATAATATCAAGAAACTGGAAAAGCAGGCACATCATTTAATATCTATCTAGAACCCCACACATACGTCTTTTCCAGAATTTTAATTATGGTTTTAAGGGGACAAACAGGAAATTGTAACTGCTCTGACAGGGAGTGTGAAAACTGAAACACTGTGACTTGTATGATTTACTTGTGCTTTTATCACATTATCTGCAGCCATTCTAAGCACAGTATAGAAGTCTCAATGAAAACAGAGCTGAATGCTAACATTCAGAGAAAAACAAGCATTTGATTCATGAAATTGTATGTGCTAGATAAAAAAAATATAGTCCTTGGAAGAATAAATCCTATATACTTGTTAGCCAGTCAACTGTAAATGTGACATAAAAATCAAACTGCACTTCAAAACAATGTAACATGCTCACCAAAGGTTCAGAAAATTTAAAGTAAGGAAATAAACAGTAGGTATCTTCACCTAAACATGTCACTTCTAAACTTTTTAGAACTTCAGGAAGCAGCTTACTTTATCTTATGTATGATCTTTAATTATACATATACTCATAGTCGAGAAAATGAAGCACACAAAAACTCTGAGATTTTTTTCAGTAAGAAAATACCAATCATACATTGACTGTGAATGACGCTGATGTCACTTTTCCAGTGAAACACCGAGCTTAGTTTACCTACTTGTCTAAACAGTATCTGTACATGCAAACAGATCACTAGACATATGTATTAAAATTTTAATTTTAAAACTTTAAAATTCTGTCCAGAATAATATTGACACTAGATATTTTGGCTGCTAATTTCTGGTCAAGAAATCATACGCTTACAGAGAAAGGCCAGGCTTTCACTATAGTTTATATTCTGACTCATTACTGGCTCCAATTTATTACTCCTCATTCTCTCCCAGGCATACCTACTCTCTTTTCTATAGGCATACTCCTAATACTATTAAGAGGACACAAAAAAATTCATTATTAAGATAACAATATGCTCAGAAAAGTTTCACATTTATAAAATGATAGGGTTTATAAACCTTTTCAACAGATTACCACTTAAGCACCATAAACCTAGTAAACAGTGACCCAAACCCAATCTCCAGCCCAATCAGCTATATACATTCCACTGCTTTAAGACTACTTTTCTCTCCCATCTTCAGCATTCCAAAATGACTTTTGCTACAGATTTTTTTTTTTTTTTTTTATTTTAGTCATCTGCATGCCCTGAAGTCTTCTCAGGGATTTTAGACTTGGCAAGATAACTTTTTCCTTTGCCAAAAGAGGAGGAAGTTCATACAGTAATACACCCAGTAATCAAACATGAATATTGTATAGT
>KZ505852.1:474744-498539 GCA_002844005.1 Limosa lapponica baueri
TTCCCATGCTACACCAAACAGCAAAATATGTATGCAAAACTACAGCATTCCACTACTGTAATATATATCTGATTTTAAATCCAGGCTTGCTTTCTCTTCTGTTGCCCCAAAACACATATCTAACATTACAATTCATAATGTCCCCTAAAATCACAGAAAGAGCATCAGAAGATAATAGAATCTTAAACTCCATTTTTATCCTGCTAGCAGAGAAACACATATTTTTCCTTTGCTAAGTGACAGACGTATTGAGTTGAAAACATCAAGTGTGTGGAAAAAGCAGGGCCTGAACCAATCAGGTTAGAGTTATATTAAAATTTTTAAAAATAAAATTAATACCCTTCCATGCTATATAAACACATTTGATAGTGACTCAGATGCAGGATTTTTCCTGTATTCCCATCTAAAAAAAGCTGAAAGCAACCTGGTTATTCAGACCCAGAAAGACAATTAGTGAGTTTAGATATAGATTCAGATTAGAGTCTTTGCTAGACTGTCATGGGAGATAATGCCTATTTTGGGAAACTTACTAGGCTTGAAGAGAGGTAAGAACACAGACAGATTGATACCCCAAACTCACAGCAACTAGAAACTAAGGGAGAAAAAAACCCATATCCGTATGTGAATTATTGCCTTTTTTGTTAACCAGGCCATGGGGAGAGAAGCTTACTCGCTCTGTTTATTATTCCAATGCATTTGGCACAACATTGCAATTGCTACACATCTATTATAACTTCTCTCTGTCTGGAAGGAAAGAATGTTTTAATTTATAATAACTTACTGTTTGTTTAAGATTGAGAAATGTGAAGTCATATGCTAGCAGCTACACTGACTAAGCACTTAGTATCAAGTTAAAAATAAACACTAATCTGATTAAAGGAAAGAGGGGGGGAAATATGGAATATTTGCTGCCTATCCTTAAATCTTTCCTTAAAAAAAAAAATCCAGACGCAGAGTTCAACAAAAGTCTACAATGCCTTTTTGAGGCAGGAGTCTGAGAAACTGCAGATAAAATTCACTTAAAGAAAACTGTAAAAAATGTTTTGCTTTCCACTGCTAGCAAGATGCTCCAGAAGAACTTTGACTCCTCTGTTCCAGTCAAACTGCAGTCAAACTTTATACATCCACATTAAGGACAGAAAAGAAAAAAAAAAAAATTAATAAGGGCAACATAAGAAAGCTTCAGGGAAAGTATAGACATAGAGAAAATACTCTCAGAATTAAGCCATGATAACCATAAAGGGGATCAGCACACCTTCCAGGACCAGGCCTATGTAACAAAAATGATGATATTGATAATCCAACGGGTGGCACTGTTTCCCCTGCAACTGCATTGAATTAATGTCCTGACATTATTGAAGCAACATGGGAAAATGGAAAGGCTGTTCACATTAGAGAGGAGGGCTACGGTGAATACATCCACAACAATGAGTAATATAAGGACTCTAGAGCAGGAACTTCGATCTCTCATTACCCTTTAACATTTGAACATTCTGTGGAACACAAAACAGAACTCATTGAAGTTTCAAAGGCAAATTCTTGCTTATACAATATTGAACTATCCAAACACCATTAATACAAAACAGCATAGAACTCAAGAGGTAAAGCAAGAAATAAAAATGGAATAGTTGTCTATTTTTATATTCCTCTCAACATCAAGTATTAAAATACAAAGTACACAGCAAAACCAAAACACTTTCAGGAATCCTGTAACCCCTAACACTTCAGGGCACCAGAAAGTCCTTTTTTTGTTACCTGATGACAATCTGTGCTGTATTGCTCTTCAGAAACGTCTGTCTGAAACTCTTATTATTCTAAGGTTAAATTTTTCAACCCTAAGACTACTACACTGCTTAGAATATATTAAATTGTTAGTTATTAATATTTTTAGAATTTCACTTAATTTCTATATCCATACAGTAAATACCATTAATGAGCTACTGAGCTTTTTATTTTGATGCTTTGAAATAAAGTTCTATTAGCTTTTATATTTCAAATTGCCAAAGGAGAATATATATTATCTCTTATGACCATAAAGCTACGTTCTCATGGATCCATTAATTTTGGGACACCAAATTTTGCAGTACTGTCGGTAGCCTGAAGTTTTGATCCAATTTCAATGAAAATTTACGTAATTTAAATATAAAAAACAAACTTCCTTTAACCATAAAAATGGAAATCAATTGTACTTCTTTCATAGATAAATAGAATTTACTTGTCTGGATTTGTTAGGAACAAAAACATGCATTTCTAAGGACACATCAGCTGCAAGTTACATTTAAGTAGGAATTACTTAATCCGTGCTTGGCATTAATTTGAAGACTCGAATATACACCAGCATCTGTGAAATCATTGCAGTTTAACAAAAGTAAGACTTGAGCAAATCTAGACCACAGAAAAGCCAAAATGGCTTATTTAAACTATGTCTCATTAACTGATACCCTATATGCAAACAACAAAATTCAGAAAGCATTCCATGTAGGCAAAGCCATAAGTGGTAAGAAATTATGCACTGCAGCTGATATAAACAGCTGAGCAATTAATATCTCTTAGGTTACTATAAATACAAATTAAGTAAGTGCTATTTACTATAATGCAATATAGATTCTTGCTCTGAAAATAAGTGTTCTCCACTTTTTTTTTTTTTTCTTTTGGTAGCACTTATTTCATTAAGATGTTTTTATTAATATGACCTTTGGACACATCACAGTGAACTAAAGCAGCTGCATCATGATAAATTTTACAATTCATATTAGTTCAGCCAACAAAATGATCTTCAGAACTTTATGATTGGTCAAGACAAATAAAATGTTATATATATTTTTATAGCAATCAATAGTAAATTTTTGTTTAGAGGCTTTTCTTTCACTATATCCTGATACCCGGGAGTGAGGATCTCTGAAATCCATCAGCAGGACCTAGTACCATGCTCCAGATTGAGCTGTACACTGACTTTTCTCTGGGCTTAAACACATTGCCCTGAATCCAGTCTTTCTGCTTCTGCTCTTTATCCGGTCCCTCCCAGCCCAATGTATAACTAATTAAACCAACAAAGATAAAAGTACAAAATATCTACCATCTATGTTACGAGGTCATGAATTTCCAGGGGCTCTTAAAAGGTCATTCTACCCCATTCAGGTTTGCAAGATCATATTTCTTATTGATGAAACACGCTCTTAATATCTTCCAGAACAACTGTATACGATGCCAGCTTCTCTTTAAAGAAAACTATCTAACCAAACACCAGTAGCCATGAGCCACCTTACAAGAGCAAACCAGGAAATACAAGCAAATGAGGACTGAAGTGGGTGAATAGGGGGAGAAAGATAAAGTGGCAAAATAATGAAAAGAGAAAATAAGATTCCATCTTGTTCCTACCAGCAAAAAAATAATAAATTAAAAGTTCAAACAAGGATTCTAAGAAACTGGGAAAGTTCCCGTTGCTTACCTTTTATTCACAAATATAGGGAAACAGATTTTGCAGTTAATATACTCTCTATATAAGAGCCATGCTTGATGGAACATAATGTTGTGAAGAAGCAGCAGTGATATATACATTGGTTCTCACATGAGTACAGGCAAAGTGTAAATTCTACAGCCAGCACCTGCTGTTGACAACAGGATACAGGTTAACAGCTATGAAGCTCAAGGGAGGTGTCTGCTGGGTAGTGTTCTAGCTAGTAAATCTGTCTTGGTGACTTATTGATTCTGCCATTTTGCATGCAGAAGAGGCAGGTGGTACAGGGGAAAAATAAAATAAATTAATTAATTAAAAAAAAAAACAAACACAAGAAAAATCTCCCAATACTCCAAAACCCACATTTCTACTATTTCTTCTGTACTTTGAATGACAGATAGTACTCAGCATCCGATTCTAGAAGCAACTAAGCACCTCCAAGCTAGACAGTGAGCAACCCCACCTTTCAGCGAAGTCAGAAAAGGTCCAAGAGCACACGTTTGAAAAGCCTTTACTAACTCTTAGTTTTGAGCCTGAAGCAATTAAGATACTAAATCCAAACTTTGCAACTTTGATAACCACATTAAAATTTCTTAGAAACCCAAACACTTAACAATGTTTGCATGCAAGTTATTTCCTTTCAATTACATTTTCTGCTTTTAAATGTTGTTTACCTTTATTACACAACAAGGAATTAACTAAAAAGTTAATTAGCCATTAAATTCTAAAGTAAATAAATTAGTCACCAACATGCATTAAAAAGAGTACTGAAAACTTTGGCAGCTTTACGAGATTCTTTGCAATATAAATTTTCCCCTTCAGCAAAGCTCATATAAACTTACCATGTAACAAGAAAAGTCAAAGTTTATCCAAAAGAGGAGGTGAAGGGGAGTGAGAAATGACCATTAGATAAATCAACAGGCAATGTCTCAGTGAATTTCTCTGGGAAAATTCATAACAAGGATTTGATTTTAAAAATAAAAGGCAGCAGTAAAATAGATCAGCACGAGCTCTGGATGATGATCATGAGCAATTAAAAGACTTGGTTATTACCCCTAGTTCTGCCACTCATGTGGTGTGTGACCTAAAGCATATTACTTGACCTGTCCAGGCTTTCTATTCTCCCACTTGCTTTCATCTGGCAAGGACACCGCATGTCAACTCATTAGGGCAACAGCTGTCTTTCATTACAGGTGTTTGCAATGGATCTAACACAGCTGAGACCTCTACTGCTGCCACAACAATGATAGCAAGGCTGAGTAGGACACTATGCAGTAATGTCAGCGCTACCTGTGAGAGCAAAGGGACTTTATTTATCACAGGGTTTTATTGTCAATATCTCTAAGATAAATTTCTTGTTTATCTATCTGGAATTAAATTTTTGGTCCTATTAAGCCACTACCCAGCATTAAAATTGTGTATTTATTGTAAATATACCTTAAGAAAAAAACAGTTCATATTTAATGCATCTCTTTTTACAGACTTGCCTAATAGTGATAAGAAATATATAAAGAAAATTCCTGGCAGAGAAAACAGATACAGCAGATACACAAGAGTTACCCCCCCCCCCCGCCCCCCCCCCCCAAAAAAAAATGCCAGCCACATATTCAGTTCTCACATATTGAACTTATGCATCAGAACAGTAATTTGAGTATTATCTGAAAGGTACAGGTAAGATGCACGGTAAAGGCCTGAATCACTGTCAGCTTGCCTAACTATTCATAACTGTAGTGAGTAATTAAGGTAACAAGTCACTAGGAATAGGATCACAGCTCTGAATAAAACCACACAAAGCAGAATTAGCAAATTCAGCCTGTCTGCCATCAGCTGGATTTTATTCTCTCTCCAATAAAAAATTCAACTTTCTTACATACACTTTAACAGACTATCTCTCATTTGAGCAGACTGCTTGAAATTAAAAAAAGGCTTTATTATTAAAAGGATGCTGTGGGATCAAAGTTCAGGAATCACCCAGGAATATGAAAAATCAAAACAGGAAATAAACCAAAGAAAATTAGTATCTTAACGCACTTTTGTTTTCCTCACACATTCCCAATCTCATGTGAGGAAGAATTTTTAAAAATGAAATATCTTTGCTATGTCTTGTTCTGTACATGCTTCTAATACCTGTTAATATTTCAGCTTTCTTTTTCTTTCTTTATAAAAAATGATTTTTTTTCCTCAACTTTCCACTGACATATTGACAATAAAATGAAAATTTTTGTTCAATCCATAAATCTGAAAAGACTGAAATTTTCTAATTAGTGAAAAAATACAAGACAAAAAGTCCCATCTGTTAATGGTGCTCTGTAGCTTGAAGTTAATTAGGTTTGCTGGGAGAGTGCCTGGCAATATGACCAATTAAAGTGCATGCAACTTTTCCAATTCAGTATTTAATTTTGTTAGTCAAAAAATAGCAGTACTTTCTATCACAATGTGCCATTTTCTAAAGCTAAATGCATAGCATTATACCTATATAAATACATGTATGTGTATATATATGGGGGCTTTTTAACTCCAAACTAAAAGGTCCTTCCTCCTGATTACCTAGCAATCATTCAAATCACCTCCCATTAAGGTCAACAAAAATTAAATTCATTTTTTTGTATATTGGTAAAAGTGCAACTCACACTTATTTCCAGCGGATGCATGACTGGCTCTACAGTCACACCAAGCAAGAGTTTTGTTGGTAACAGTCACATACAAACTATTCTTCAAATTGTCGATGTTCTCATTTTCAAGTTCCTCATAGCCTGACTGTAGATAAGGGCCATCAGTGAGCCTCCTGGAATGTCATTTTAGAGAAATGAGCGACTGACCTGCCAAACAATCAAATCACGCTAACTGAAAAGCAAATAAGCTCAACTGTAAAACTGCTCAAAGGCAAAAGAACCCAGCCCTAGACGATGGTCGCCCTACCACATACAACACAGCAGGGGAGTAGCACTCGGTGATGGTTGATTATTCACAGTTGCATCCCCAGTGCTAGGCCTGGGGAAAGCCTCTGCTTATTCTGTCACTCCCTGAAATGTGTGGCATGGTAATTAATTTTTTTGTTTGTTTCTATGTTCCTATGTTTGAATTGTGACGGAAGGCAGTTTATTTCCAGAGGAGGAATTGGAATCAAATAAACTTCAGATGGAACTCTTTGTTCTAATAATACCTCTAGTGATTGAGGTAAGTGAGATGAAGGAGCAAGCAAAGAGTCTTACACTTTCTGGTATAGTGCCTACTCAAAAAGATCTCCACCTGTGCATGGAACATCTTGAAAAGCACAAAAATTCACTAATTTATAGAAAGAATAAAAGAGACAAGAGATTGCCCCAAAATCATAACCAGAATCTGAATTTAGAGAATAATCTAACTGCAATGGTTCAACATCAGGGAAATTAATCCCCTGAAATAAAGAGGAAATCAAACAAGGTCTGTATCAGTAAAAGTAATAATCTGCCAACAGTTAACACACACCTGTATCTGGAATACTACAATACAGAACTGAAAAGTAATAAACTGCAAAAAAAAATAAATATACATATACTGGCAAATACTGTCTTTTTAAATTACGCAATTTTCTATTTCTTAATTGGTATTTGTTTAAAACAAACAAAAACACTCCAAAACCCAAGCAAATAAATTTCACTGCTCTTGTTCTCTTTACTTCAATATACTGTACTCCCCACCAGTTCCAATCAGCAATTCGATAACTGAACAACCACATAAGAGAACATCCAAGAAACTGACAAGTAAAAAAAAACAGATGGAAAACAAACAATGGTGGTAAAAATGCCAGAAAATAATAATATACTAGGGTAAAGAAAAGGCTGTGTCTTTTAAATGTTGAAATCAGACATGTATTTCTGGAGATAAGGGTTTGGGGGTAAAAAATCACTAGCAAGTGCTCTCAGGAACAAATAAAGTTGCAAATGTGGACCTTCTGAGAATTGAGGCCTGATCCTCCAATCCATAGTGTGTTGTTACATTATTATACATACTAACACTGATGCCAAAGGAACATCAAGGTTTATTGCCATGTGATAAGAAATCACTAAAAGAAACTGTATTTCTTTGAGAATGGACCACTTCGAAGATTACTTGTAATGAAATTATTTACCTTACACATTCAAATTAATGCTATATTGTATTGCAGACAAAAGGAATCCTCACATTCTTCAGTCATTTTGACATCAATCTGACATGCAACCTACATGACAGACAGTCATGTCAATAAATGAGGAAAGGGGAATTAGAGAAGGACTAAGGGGTTACTTCCTCTTGCTGAGGTTTTATGATTGAATGAGTTAGGTAAGCATTTACTCAGATTTGCTGTTGCTATTCCCAAATTTTCAAATAGCAGAAACTCCACAAACACAGAAACAATTCCCTCCCTT
The DNA here is from genome assembly GCA_002844005.1 of Limosa lapponica baueri. Taxonomy (NCBI): domain Eukaryota; kingdom Metazoa; phylum Chordata; class Aves; order Charadriiformes; family Scolopacidae; genus Limosa; species Limosa lapponica. The sequence goes on from KZ505852.1 coordinate 482,590, forward strand.
TTTCAATTGTTTAGGTTCTTAGTCACAAGAACTCACACAGACAGCAAAGGGGGGTGCAGCTGTGGAATTATTCTCTGAAAAAAAAAATAAATGGAAAGCTCTTCGTTTCAATAGAGCCCAGTGAAATTTCATTCAAGGAAAAGTCTGAATGAAGAAGTGGTCAATCATTTAGCATACCAAAAAGCACCTGAATGCTTGTCAAGGAATGTACTTTGAAACAGTACGAAAACAAGAAACAGTCTTCAAAAGAGAAAAGAATCGCTACTAAATGCATCTGATTAACTGCAAAACCAGTTTTCTGCTGCAACACTCAAGATTGCAGCTCTCATCTTCCATTTAACATTACATAATGTGGTGGGTTTTTTCTTAAGTCTTTTGTAATATAAAGATCATTTCCAGAATTGTAATATTTCCCCTTCCATTCCAAAACAAACATAGAGTATAACAATTGCTGATACCCGCGAAAGAATGAAGCCATGTATTCATTGGTCAAGTTCTACTATAAGTTTAGGAAAATCCGTAGCTGTTTCATAGACTCCTAAAGGGAGGTAGCCATCAACAATACGACTTTTTCATAGGGACCACTTCAGAGATTTGCATGAGGATTTGCAAGAGCTCACCGTGTCACAATTCACACTGCTCGGTGATTAGGCACAGCTTACTGTCAACCACATCAGAAGCTTTCTTGTGGCAATTAAATGAAATATCAAACACTGGGCATCAATGAACAAATTCAATGTGAGGAAACCATGCTAAATAGGAAGGGGGAAAACTATTGTTGCTGGAGTGAAACAACATGGTGTTTTTGAAAGTCACCTTTGTAAGCACGTTTTTCCTCCTTTTTCTCTGGCATTGTTTGTCCTTCAGTCATTTTGCCAAAATTGATAGCTTTGACTGACAGCCACAGGAAAACATCTCTCATACCAATCTGCTTTGAAGACTGAAAAATTGACTTTTTTGATCATTAGGAATAAATCTAAACCTACTCAATCACTCAATCACTCCCCTTTATATGAGAATTTGTGAATACAAAAAGCTGCCTTTAATTAGTGTACAAAAGAAAACTATGGGAAGAGCAAGTCTGAGCAGTGATTGTAAATTGTAGCACTGACTAAATTTTAGTCATTGCACAGACTTAATATGTCTGATAATTCTATACAAGAGCATATAACTGAAGTGATCCGAAAACAGAAAATAAAGCCAGCATAATATTTTTCCAGGGGCTATTTCAAAATATAACTCTCATCAGAATTCTCAATTACCATAACAACATAAATATAAACAATGTGAGCTCTTATGGTTTTAGACTAATTTGAACTGAAAAGCCTGCCAATTAATTCTTTGACACAGTCATTAATCATGAGATATGAGACCTCTATGTAATTAGATAATAAAACCTAGCAATTTCACTGGAGCAGCTAAACCTAAATCAGACAAACGTTCAGGGTTGTGGTGATCTTGGTTTATTGGGAAGCATTCACTCATGGTAAGAAAGCCATTTTCGACAGGCCTTGGAAGTGAACTGAACAACTGTTCATATAGTGGTTTCTGCTCCATTTAAAAAAACATGAGCATAAAAACTTTCCTTTTATCTTCTGTAAAATCAGCAGTAAAGTTGCATGCTACTACAGGTGAAATCTTGATTCAAATTTGGTGCAAGGCTGCACTGCTACATGGAGGTTTCTTCACACTTCGGTATTTCAGAGAAAGGCATGGAAGCCTTTGATACCATCAGTTACAATCATTGGTGATTTCCATACTGTAATCACCAAGGAAATGCTGATCGCATGTTGTGAGTATCATTAATCTGGAATTATGATTCAACATCATGTACCAAATGATGAGAAATTCACAAGGTATGAAGTGGAATCAATGATTTGCAACCGTCACTAAAGACCAATGCAGAAAACAAATGATGTAGCAATGATGTAGCTAGCAAAGGTAAAAAGCTATTCTTAAACAACAAACCTTTACTTGTGGTGAATACTTTTTTCTATGTTTTGAGGGGTAGGATGAAAAGAGCAGTTTCTCTGTCAGGATACAAAGACTGATTTATTCAGCAAACTTGTTTCCTGCAGGTGAGTTTTCCTGTGTTGCTATGTGGTTGTAACTTGAAAACTGAAAACTTTTTCATCAGCCTTTTTAATGTGGTCTAACGATAAAATCATATGATTGAAGGCTTGCAGAACAAATGTCCAGCATAACTTTCTTGAATAGTCTTGTTTACTACCCTTGCTTTTAAAAATCATACAGCAGTGACCACTAAATCTGGCCTTGAAACCAACTGTTACTTCAGCTGATCTTTTCTCTTGCTAGTGACAACACTAAGGCAGGTCCTTTAACTTTCACTCTTCTGGTGTTGTGGCTTTTGTTCTTTTTACATAACATGATGAGTTTAATTCAAAGACAACTTTTCAAACTCATCCCTTCCTCTGGGTCCACAGTCTTTGCATCTTTACCTGGATTTGCCAGCCTGTGGTAGCTCCCACCAGCATCCTTATTCTTCTTACAGATGCTCTCTTAAGGATGGTGACCTAGAAAATTGGCTGCCTTCCTGCATGCTTTATATGGGCCCTTGTGAAGATCTAAGACTGTAAGACTACTATGTTTCATTCTGGAGTGGTCTTATTCACAGATATGAAAAACAGAGGGTGGAGAATGAGGAACATACAACTTCGTCATATGTTCTGTCTCACAACTGTCAGTTGGTACATAATAGTTCCCCTGTTCTGCACGCTTGCTTCAGCCTGGCTATATTCTCTTTCTGAGGAGTTTTTTAGATGTAACAACAGTTTAAATCTTTAGTCTGGAATGGGAAGTTTCTCTCTCCAAGGGGCAGGCCCAGCTCCTTTCCTCCATTGCACTGAATCATCAGACCCACTTCCTTGACACTCAGCCTCCCCTGAAGACCCTGCTGTTCTTCTCTTTTAGTGAAGGGTGAAGGAAATTGTGGCAGGTGAAAGAAAAGGAGCACCGGTAGCAGGTGGTCTATTTGTTTTTTGTATCACACCAAAATCCCATCAACCCCTGGACTCTGCCATTGACCTTCCTCCTCCACTGAACTAGCTCACTGTACATACAACCCCTGTACGAGACCGAAAAGTGGGGAAAAAAACAAGAAAAGAATCAAATGTAGTCCAATGACACTTAAAAAGCGCTTATACCAAATCTGCGTATGAGAAATATTTATACTTTGGTGATGACACTGCACAAGAACAAACACTATCAAGTCTTAATACTAACAAATAATTTGTTTTCTCAACAGCTTGGCTGACATGCTTCCCCTCTGACTCCCAGAGCTGGAAGAAAGAGCTTTCAGCATTCATAATTTCAAACATCAAATTAAGTTAAAATTCCTATTGCTGATTGCCTAAAACATCAGAATCTCTCTTTGATCAAAACAGTCTTACAACAAAGACCTATGTAAATGCGCGCCAAGGCAACTGAACACCGCTGACTCAGAAAGGAAGTCCACCTACTGATTCATTAGCATGGCTGCCAGCAGCACTGATGTATTCTTTGGAGATCTCTTGCTTAAGCAGTTTCTCAATTCATAGTTTGGTTTCTTATTGTGGTTCCAGGTATATTAAACACCAGGAAGACCAAACACACATGCAAATCTGCTTATCTACCTGCCTTTAAAGCTGCAGCTTTTTCTTAACTACAAGAGCCATAGTAGGAGGTCACTAATAACAAGAACATGCTGCGGAGCTATTCCACGATGTAAAACATGACCAGGAGGACAGGCCTCTGTGAATGAGCAAAAACTTTTGTTAGAATGGGTGACACACACTGTTTGCACTGACAAGGCAACCCCAAGACAGGTGCTCCACCACCAACAGCGAAGTTATAAGTTGCACATTAATAGAGCAAACTGTCTTATTTTTGTTCCAATTCTGTGGTGGATTAGAAGCAAATGAGCATTGTACTGAATATATAGAGCACCTGATTAGATTGTGTTAACTCTGACCACTTTACATATGTTCCCAGAACAAAGCCCTTTGTTCGATTCAAGAGAATCACACAAAGCTCAGCCCCTTTATTTGCAAAAACCAGTAGTCAGTAAATCACCTTCTTCACAAATCTGCCAACTGAATCTGAAAAAAGGCAAACATTTTTGGATGATACCTGCACAGGCATGTTTAAACTATAAGGAGTTAATTAATTCTATGAAAAAATAAAATATTAAACTGAACTAGTTGAATAATACGTCATTGATCATTTTAATTTCTGAAATATTTTAATGGAAAAAGTAGAATAACAATTAAACAGATGCATAAAGGTAACATAAGCAAACCCCTTCTTCCTCTCCCCTACATCAAAAAAGAACAAAAGCTGAAAAAATATATGAAGTCCTCCAATGCCCTTCAAAATTTTAACATTTTATAAAAATATAACACTTTTAAAGCAAAGACTTTCTTATACAGAAATGTAACGGGTATCAGACCAAAACTAAACAGACCAAATTCTAAATCTATATTTAACCCTTCATTTAAGAGTGTAGTAATTTTAACTTCTCATTAAAAGTTTTTTGCTTCCTTGCAAACAACAGGAGCCAGTACAGTCACATGAGCTCAGTTAATGTTTTGAAAGGTTTCTTCAAGATCATAGAGAATAGAAATTCACTGTGTTAAAATTGGAGTTTAGGAAAAGCATTCCAACACCCAGGAAAAAAAAAAAAAACAAAAAACAAAAACAAATTGGCAGTGTCTATCTTAAAATGCTTTTTTTCTTCTGTGATTTTATGAAAAAAATCCTCCATTTTTTTGTTTCTGCAATCAAAGAGGCACTGAGTGATAAAAGCTCAAATACCATTTTACAGGATAAAATTCTCAGTCCATTAGCTTGAGAAAATGCCTTTTTTTATATTAAGGCCCCAGGACTCCTGAAGGAGCTCTTCAAGCACTTGTAAAGGCAGCTGAGTGTGCCTAAGTTTCTATTTTTGAGAGCTATAAATTGTTGATAAACAGACATATCTTGGAGCTAATACACTTACATGCCTTTTTAAAAAGCATTTGAGGTGAGTTCTTATCAAGAGGTTTGATGAACTTGCAGAAACATTGTCCTTCTCCACAAACTCCTAGGAATGCTAGGAGTTCAGTAAAACCCTATTACATTCAGTGAAATACATATTATTATCAAAGAAAACCAAACAAATCAAACTACTCTCTTCTGCGTTATTTGTAGTCCGCTCTTGGCAGTACCACTTGATGATAGTTTATCATGAGTCTTGCCAAATTGTATCAGTTTGGTCTGTCATTTCAGTTTATGTCCTGTTCCCAGAGACACGATAATATGAACATCTCAGATTTCATTCAAAATAAAGAATAAAAAAAAAATAACAAAAGACAACCACCACCACATTTTTTTCAGCTTATCTAGTTTTAAATTAGAAGGTAATAAAATTTGCCCACAGTAAATCATTTTAATGGCTGAAATACCTGATTTAACATGAAGAAACCTCACTGTTTTTAAAATGTATTATTTTGCAGATCATTTGAACGTAGACTTAGGCGTGGTAAATGCTTTGGAATCTGTGTTATTGACAATATTGTTTATTATATGTTACAAAGCTGGTGATCTTGAACACCACCACCTACTTTTACAGGATTGTTTAGTTTCATAGTGCAGTCTATGCAATAATTTTTTTAAAAAAAGATATTTTAAATCTAGAAAAATCCTCTAGAAAAGTTACCACATTCAAAATTTACCACCAGGTGCACTCTGTGCTAAATTTATGGCAATATCTTAAGTCCTCCCATCACAGTAAATTATTGGCAAATGGCTATAATTTTTTGCAACACTTGAATAAAGAATAACAATATATATACTATAATGTAAGGTACAGTAAAGTTTAGAATACCTAAAAAGTAAAAATAATGTCAAACTCTTCAGGAGAAAAACAATTGTCAAAATACATTGCTCACATGATCCATATCTTTCTAACGCAGTAGATGACCCAAAAAATGGAAAATAACGAGCACAAAGACATGTCAGGCTGTAATGATAAAATTGCACTTTTCTTCTCATAAATGCCATGAAATGAAGAATGCTATAATACATTATATGATGACTGAATCAACTTTTCCTCCTGGAAATTTTCAGGCAAACAGGTTTGATTATGTTTAACAGCATTATATTTTAAGAAAAAAAAAAATCAATTAAACAACTCTTCAGTGGAAGCATACGTATAGGAATAAGAATTTCCTCAAAGACGGTAAGTCCACCCATTTCAGAAAAGCCAATGGTCAGTGGGAAGGGTATTTACCCAAGGTGCATGAGAGGTTTTTTATGTTCTTTAAAATATGGGTGTTAAATCTGCATCTTTCTCAATTCCTCCAGTCTGAGATGCTCTATTTTGTGTAAATCATTAAATATCCTTTGGAAGAGGAACATACCATATCTCCCACAAACAAGTTAAGTGATATAATTAGCCTTCTCCTGAGAGTTCTTCTTAGAGTCTCCTTTCTCTCCTGTCATCTCTCCTCCTTTTAATTTTGAATTATTATTTTCAAGTAATATGGTTCATCCCAAAGCATACTGAAAATTTTGCAGAACTGGTCAACTCTTTACTACTGAGATTCAAGCTTCTTGCATTTTAGTTTTGGGGTGGCTGGGTGGTTTTTTTTTCCCCAGGACTACATAGACAACATTTAGATTAGAATATTTTTTACTTTACTACTGTTTAGAGTTACTATGAAACTGACCTGTGGAAAATTATATCCCTAGGGGCACTGCAGAGGTACCTTATTACAATTAGTCTCTATTATTAGATAGGAGGAGTTGCATAATTCAGGTATAAAATTAGAAACTCCTGTGAATTTTATATGTTGCAGTCTTGTGCAAGATATGAGATTTATCAAATTATTTGTATCTTGGGCCAAAAAAATCTGAACATATTTGAGTTTACCTGCTTCAAGGATTCAAACTGCACTACAGGAAAATTTTGTGTCAGGGAAGCTAATGCTGAGCCTTCAAATCCTGCGTCTTACAATAGGTCTGTGCACATACATGAAAGATTATGTTTTGTTTCTCTGATAAATCTCTGAAATAACATTAATAGTTTGTTCAAATTCAATTTTGAAATACATGTGAATGTGTACATATTTTACTCTTTCATAAACGTAGATCTTCATGCAAACACTTGTTTTAGTGAAGTTAGATAATAACTAGCACAGAATAACTTGTGGGCACTGTGTAAAAGGTGACAGGAAGAAAAAGCCACTTTCTTTTTTTATAGTTGCCAGTTCTGCTCATTTATCTGTTTTTGGCAGTGAAACAGATTAATTTTTGCCAAAGAAAATATAAGCACTGACATTGTGCTGAGGCTAGCAAATTATGTAGGACTTTGTTTCATCAAAGCAAATTGCAACAAAAGTGCCAAAAAACTAACAGTGATCCATTACACATCAAAAGACAGGCAGCTTAAGCCCAGCTCCATTTACTATGCAACAAATTGAAGAGTCTAATGCCTTCAGCATAAAGCTTTGGTAAGTAGTTGTCCATTTTAATCAGATTTGTGCAAACTGTATTATTTGGCTGGTTACAGGGTTTGAATTCTTGTGTTTTCTTTACACAATCAAATTTATTTTATGATGTATCTCTCCCATCAAAAAAGATTTATTAAGCAAATCCAATCACTCCTGACAAAATTCTGGGATTATATAACTTAAAAAGTGACATTAAGTTTTATAATTCATAGAATAGCATAGGTTCCTTCACCACTAAATAACCTCCTTTTCTGACACTAAAAGAGTTTCTACACAAGGAAGGAAAAAAAACCAGAGACGGAGGGGAAAAAAAAGCAGTTTCATACCACAGAAAATCAAACTTGAAGGGAAAATGGAGGCTGTAGAGGTAGGACAAGGCACAATGGTTTTAAACTGAAAGAGATTTGGTTTAGATTAGATATAAAGAAGAAATTCTTTACTATGATGATGATGAGTCACTGACATAGGTTACCCAGGGAAGCTGTGGATGCCCCATCTCTGGAAGCGTTCAAGGCCAGGCTGGATGGGCCTTTGAACAACCTGGTCTGGTGGGAGGTGTCCCTGCCCGCAGGCAGGGAGGGTTGAAACTAGGTGATCTTTAAAGGTTCCTTTCAACCAAAACCATTCAGTGATTCTATGATTCTAAATGTTCATTATTTTCCATTAGTTACAAGGCCAAAGTAATAAAAAAAAAAAATGCTTTACTATTCCAGTAGCTACTTAATCTGCCCCAAAAAGCCAGATGCAAGCAGAGATGTAAAATCAGGGGGTTTATCATAATAACTTTAAATAACAGTTGTCATAATAACTTGAAATAGATTTCATTTCTTTTATTATTTTTTTTTCTTCGAGAACAGTTAGCATGCTTTTTTCTGTAGAAGCGGGAGTGAACGACAGAATTTACTCCTCTCTCCTTTTTCTTTACCTTTATCCAGCCAACTGCTGAACACTCTGGGTTTTTGTCAGCTTCAATGGAATCTACATTTCTCAGTTTCACTATACTGTATTAATGACGGCAAAGGATTTTTCCAGAATACAATAAATCACATTAATAACTAATGCTTGTGTTCTAAATAAATGAAGTAAATACTGTGGTATAAAAATAAGTAAAGGAAAGGAAAATAGAGGCTGACTATCAGCTGAACAATGAGTTCTATTGATCTGCACATAGAATCTAAAGGGAAGAAATGCTCCTGCCATCAAAAGTAACTTCAGTTTGAAATAAACTAATTTTGGCAGATGCAAACCAGATACTTGCAGTCTTTAGAACTTTATACTTTAGAAAAGTTATATCAGAAAGTCAAAGAACACGTATGTGTGGGAGTAAGCAACATGATTAGCAAGAGCAGGACTGACACCTCACCTTAATGGCCAAACAAATTAAAGGTATGTCAAACTATTGCTCATTAACTCATGTGTCCTACAATAGTACTCGATTTTATGTAGAACTTATGCTTTCTGTCATATCTGGTTTTGTTTTTCATTTAACTTGTGAAAATTATGGATATTTTTATCCAGGAAATATATTTAATAAAATATAAGCTTTATTTTAAAATATACATATACAGTTCAAATTGGCTCACCAGAGTACCTTAAAATAATATGCTATAGCTAGAGGTCCTGCAGTAATATAAAGGTAGACTAGAATAACAAAACTCTCTCTCTCTGGTGCTATAAGGCCAGATATTTAATGTTAGTAACAAATTCAATTTAGGCTTTTTAAAAAGGGGGCAAGATTTTCATATGAATCATCTCCCATTTCAATAATCTTGACAGTAAAAAATGCTTGGCAAAGTTAGTATCTGAGCACTTTTTAAAATCCAGTCTTTAACAGCAATGATTCAGTTACAGGATTTTCTCATTTTGTCCAGAAGCTTTTAAACCCTGTGGCCAGATCAATGTCCATATATTTGATGCTCATTCTGTAGTCTCCTGATGAATGCACAAACTAGAAAAGAAGAATGTACATTACACAAGTGCATTGCTATCCCTTTGTCACAGAAAAAAAAAAAAGATAAATTGTTATTACTCTGTGATGCCAAAGTGTTTTCAGTATATGAATTGCATTTTCTCATGTTGACATAGACAGAAAGTATAAGGATTTTATAATCATAGCTTTTTTTATTCTGTATTTGTTCATGTCCTCAAAATACTGCCTCTAGCAGAGTGATGAAAAGCCCAGGCTTTCATCTTTTTTACAATGATAGAAAACATTTTAATGGACAAAAGCTCTCGCCTTCAACTAAAGCAACTGAAGCTGCCTGACTGAAGCAAAATTCAAAGGAGAATCTGAAATACTACTTTCAAGAATGCTCTGGTATGGTAGTGGAAAGCACAAGAATTCAGGGAGTTTTGCAGGTTTCCAAGCTCAGACTATACATGGCAGTTTAGGATCTAGATTACTATAAAACTGTATTAGTTTGCTTGGCAATGTTTTGGTAGCAGGAGGGGCTACTGGGGTGGTTTCTGTAAGAAGCTACTAGAAGCTTCCCCTGTGTCCGATAGAGCTGCTGGCAGAGAGACAGAAGAATATGTGAGAGAAACAACCCTGCAGACACCAAGGCCAGTGATGGAGGTCGAGGAGGTGCTCCAGGCAGAAATTCTCCTGCAATCAGTGGTGAAGACCACAGTGAGACAGGCTGTCCCCCTGCAGTCCAAGGAGGTTAACAGTGGAGTAGATATCCACCGGCAGTCCATGGAGGAGCCCACCCTGGAGCAGGTGGATGCCTGAAGAAGGCTGTGACCCCATGGAAAGCCCGCACTGGAGCAGGCTCTTGGCAGTACCTGTGGACTTGTGGAGACAGGAGCCCACGCTGGAGCAGGTTTGCTGGCAGGACTTATGACCCTGCAGGGGACCCACAATGGAGCAGTCTGTTCCTGAAGGACTGCACCCATGGAAGACACTCACATGGGAGCATTTTGTGAGGAACTGCATGCTGTGTGAAGGACTCGTGTTGGAGAAATTCATGGAAGACTGTCTCCTGTGGAAGGGACCTCACACTGGAGCCAGGGAAAAGTGTGAGGAGTCCTCTCTCCCTGAGGAGAAAGGAACAGCAGAAATAGTGTGTGACCACAACCCCCCATTTCCCTGACCCCCTGTGCCACTGGAGGGGAGGAGGTAGATAAATCGGGAGTAAAGTTAAGCCCAGGAATAAGAGAGGGGTGGGAGGAAGGTGTTTTAAGATTTTTTTATTTGTCATTACCTTACTCTGATTGGCAATAAACTAGATTGTTTCCTCAAGTTGAGCCTGTTTTGCCTGTGACAGTAATTGCTGAGTGATCTCCCTGTCCTTATCTTCACCCATGAGCTTTTTGTTATATTTTCTCTCCCTTGTCTAGTTGAGGAGGGGAGTGATACAGCAGGTTGGTGGTCACCTGGCATCCAGCCAGGATCAACTCACCACAAAAACACAGAACAACTCGATTCCCTTGCTTTACCTCCATTTCTGTGAGATGGTGATCTTCCAGTATCTGAGTTTTGAGACTAAATTTCCAACTGTGTAGCTGGGTGGCCCTATTGGAAGGAGATAGATTACTCTGTGCTTTAGATCTACTGCCCTCTTTGTGGCACAGAAGGAGGAAGGCTGTGTCTGGGGAAAAGCAGGAAGCAAAGCACAGACAGAGCTAAAGAAGAAGTAATGGAACATGCCCAATGTATACACTAACTTCTATTCAGCTTTCAAATCCCACACCTCTTAAATTTTTCTGTTTATAGCATGCACATTTTCTTCACACTATTTCTTTCGCGCCATGTGGGCTGACACAGTTGAAAAGTAGGCCATACAAGTTTTGCATGAATAGCGCACTTCAAAAATTGTTCTGGCACTTTGTTTAAAGAGCCAGGTTGTTCTCTGCTGGTCCTTGCGCAGCAAGATGTGTTTTGAATTTTGACCTATTACATTTGAACTTTCTGTTGGAAGACCACAATTAACCTTGATTATGTGAAAAGTCAACTTGTTTTAAAAACATACAAACATTTTCAAGAAGATTAGCTTTGTCTAAAATTCACTTCAACTTCCACTTCAAGTAATGAACTTGAGACAACCTGGATTATCTTTTTCCCTATACCAAATCAAACTCCACTTTGAACCAACAACTCACACTCATCCAGCTTCATTATCCTATTTTTCAGTGGTATGACAACTTCAAGCTCTTTAGTTTTAATGATCAACAGTGTAGCAGCACGCATAGTCAGCTTTTTAATGTCACTGCAATAAAGTTGCATTAGCTTTGAGCTTGAGAGACCCTTTAGCTGCAATTTCATGGACTCTAGTTTATAGTACATCCATGTGTACTTTTCTACACCATATGGAAGCAACTTGCCACTCATTACCAATCAACCACAAGTGAACTCCCTAATCAAATCCCTTCTATTTTTCAGTTAAATTATACTGCATGCTTTCATTGATAGTTACAATTTGGAGAGGCCTGTAAAGCTCAGTGATGACAATGATAAATATAAAACAGATATAGACAAAAAAGTTTCAAGTTTGGATGCTGAAGATGATGTAAATTGTGCATGTTCAGCAGTGTCAAACAGACACTCGCTCAGATATCTTAACGGATCAAGCTCCCAAATATCTAAAAATCTGGTGCACACAAACAGATAACAGAAAAGAACATTCAACAACACTTAAAACACTTGAAAAATGAATTTTAAAATATTAATATTTATATGCTATTTTTTCCACTTCAGAATAAAGTTGGTTAAAACAAAGCCATGGTTAAAGGTAAATCTTACAGCATGAAGTACTGCCCTTTTGCGTCCATCAACTGGATAAACTGGTTTTGTCCAATATTTTTTCTTCAAAAAAATACACATTTGGTGCAACCAAAGTTATGAAAACCTGTATTTTTCTGTATTATTTGGAGTAGAAAAGACAAACTATTATTTCAACCACTTCAAAAATATATTTGTGGTTTTCTTTTATTTCATGAATTATTATATTCTAATAGATAAATGTTATTTAATTAAGAAATAAGAAATAAGAAGATTATTTCTTGCTCTGTGAAAAATCTAAAATAGTATCAAATGCAACTTTAATTGCACCAACTTGTCAGATGTCACAAAAATAACCTGGCCTGTTAGCTGTTTCCATCAGTCTAATTATTCTTTTACAGCCTCTACTTTGTTTCAAAGTGCAGCTGCTTATTACTGTTAAAGTATTATCCATCTGGAAATACATCTTCCTCTCAAGGGCCTTGCTGATTTACTAACTAGCAACAACTAACCTCCTCAGTGAGTTTCCAGTTTGCAATGACACTCATTAAAAGTCACGTTTTTAAGCGTTTACTGTTTTGTTCCTAAAGCAAACACTGGAAAGTGCTGTTGGGGGAAGGAAAATAAATAAACCTTCCAAAGAATCTTATGAATAAGTAACAAAACAGAAAGTACACTACCAGGTTTGGCTCATTGTTCTTAGCTCCAATATGGTGTCACAGCATAACAAGGCAATTAATGTATAATGCATTAATCGTAAAAGGATCAGTTTCCATTATGTGAATGAAACCGTATCTACACTCTGTCTCAGTCTATGCCTTTTTATGAGCTCTGCATAGCTGGTATGGGGGCAAAGAGAAACTAATCTTATTTGAATTTGTGATGTTTGGAGTGACAAATTTTCAATTCCTCTAAGAGATCCAACTTGAATTTAAACTGAATAAAAAAACTGTACCTTTATTCTAATGTAATGACCCTGTCAAGCGGTATCTAACTTAAGCCTACACTAGCAAATATCCTCTAAACCTTCATGAAACTTTAAAAAGCAAAAATTTCACAGAATTTTAGCCCCATACCAACATAATTCACTTTTATCAGCTTTCTTGTCATCCTAAATTACATTCCACAAGCTAGAAAGAAGAGGCAGCCTATTCTCTATTGTCTCTTCCATTGATATTTTTTCTATCAGATTCAGTTCTTTCTTTTATGCCTTACATTTATCCCACAGTTTTCCCACAGACCTTTTTTTCTTCATGAAAGATCTTCAGACTTTTAGGTAAGAAAGTTTTGTGCTCCAAGCATATAGAGCACTGTAAACAGGTATGTGTGGGCTATTTGGCATGACTAGGGACAGCCTCTGACTCTGCCAAATGTGGAGATTCCTACTCGGCTCCCTGCTTCCCCACTGCCTGTTAACTGGCCATAACTGCTCGTGGCAAATGTGCTTGTTCTGTCTTTCAAAAAAGATCTCCCACACAGGGAGCACCTCCTGTCCACAGTAATTATTTGGGTAGACATACTTATCTGAGTCATGGGTCAGTGACCGCACACAGATAGATACTAGCTCTGGACCGAGAAGAGGCAAATTTCTGGATCGCATGCACGGCCAGAGCAAGCCTGCCTTTCTGATTCATTCTGCCTTGAAAATGACATCTGTGCTGCACTGATGGTCACGTAACATAGAGGTACAAGTAACCTTCTATTGGTGTTATCCAAATGAATAACAGCAATGTGTCTCAGTGAGTTTACAGGGTACATTAAAAGCAACAAAGAGCATTACTCAAACAATTACTTAAAACTGTCATCCTTCTTACTAAATACTACTTTACATATCCAATTTTTCATTGAAACAGAAAGAACTATTTGGAAGATACTGCATAATACTTGAATGGGGGTAGGTGTGTATGTGGTGGTTTTTTCAACACACACATGCATGAAGTTCACAAAAAAAGCTACTCAACCTACATAAATATCCTACATGGATGTTCACTGTAAAGTTGTACAGTGTTATCACCCAACACACATTAAAATAAGAATAATGATATAGATGTGATAGTGAGAATTGTTTTAGAAAAATTAAGATGTTACAGTATTTAAACCTTTGTATTAGCATGCCCTGATACATATCCATACCTCTTAAACACTGTAACGTGAATATGTCGTCCATTACCTCAGTTCTAATCACCCACTTGGCTCCAGAATTTCTGTTCTATTGAAGAAGGGAATTTCTTCATCTACTAGTGGAAAAGATGTCGGCCAGAATATAAATAAACTCTCTAACATATTTTCACAGCTTCCTGATTTGCATTACTTTGACTCCAATTTAAATCTGTTTTGGTAATCCATTTTACTGCTTTCAGGGGGAGCTGTGGATGTTCTGATTCAATGTGATCTAATGACTTCCAGAGCAGAATGAGAACAATTTTGATTCCAGAGATGATAATACAATTGATGACATACAGCTTTGAGTCAGTCATGGTTTCCTATGTATGTTGTTTCTCTCATTTTCTGATCTCATCTGTTTAAAAAAAATTTCTCTTTATTGAGCTGTTCATGTCACTGGAATCACATGAAAATTCATCGTATGATATTTATATTGAGTTTAAGAAATTTTTAAAAAATTAAGCTTTTTAGAAAATATATATCGTACAATATTCCATAGCACAAAGGAGAACATACTCAGAATCAGACCAAATTGTGCTTAACTAAGAGATGAGCTAGCTAATGGGATTAACAAAGAGATTTACAGCCTTTCTCTTAGAAGACGAAGTTTGACAATAAACAAAGTTATCGCATAGGAGTTGTATAACTCTTATAGTTGTATAACAAAGTATAACATATTTCTTAATGATTACACTTTCCTCATCTTATCTACTTACAGCATAAATATTACCTTCCCCTTTGCTAAAACTTCTGAGAAGCTGAATATGAGGAATGGGACTGAAATGTCTCTTGAAAAGCATTTCTCCTCTATTTCTGGAGAAGCAGACAATCACATACGTTAAGTTAGCTGCTCAGTTTCTAAGTGCTTCAATATATTTCAATTGTGGGCCTTAGAAGAAAAATTGATTTAAAAAAAAAAATCCAACATAATTACATGTACTACATTTTAAATATATCATAAATAGAACCATAGAATGTGTTTGTGCACATATTTCAAGAAAAAAGTGCTCTTGCAAACTATTACAGATTAGTGAAACCAAATTTAATTTTTAAGCCTTTGCTTCTCACCTTTATTGCTTTATTTTTTGTTGAGACTCAGCCAATTAAAAATGTGCTTTCTAAATCGAGGTGAAGCTTGTGGTTTGATTCCTTTTTAGAGGGGCAGAAGAAATGTAAAAAGTATGTCCCTATGGACAATATGATGATGCTGATTCTGTACGCACTTTAATTGCCATCTCTTTCCTTCTGTGTTCTTTCTTCAAAATCTCCTGTGGCTTTTTTCCACTCACCCTACTATGTTTTTCACTGCTTTTTTCCTCTGCCTCCAACCCACACTTCAACTTCTGCCAAGAAGCCATTAATCGCTGAATCAGATTCTCATACTTACAACATTTAACTGAATTCAACAACTCATTCATATATATTACCGTAAAATAAACAAAGAAAAAGAATAGAACAACTGCTTTGGAATAATGGAGATCATTAACTTTCTGGAGTTGGATAATTTCACTTGGTAGATAAACATACTGAAGGGATAAACATGCATTAATCAGGATTGGAATTTCCATCTAATCATG
>KZ505852.1:557162-571589 GCA_002844005.1 Limosa lapponica baueri
CTACTCCCCAAAGGGCTTTTCTTCTCCTCTTTCTTTCCACGTTGCCCATCTAAAAAATATTTTCATCATGCAGTGATTAGAAAGCAAAGCCTTATACACTCCATTTTAACACAAATTTTCCTGTTTCTGACTGACCTTTAGGTACTGTGAGAGTCAAGGCAGTAGGCAAAACCACCACGTGGTGCTCAGCACAAGCAAAGTAAAGCTCTTATCTCAGTGATGTGTTTACAGGTCATGTGTTAAAAATGGAACAAAACAACAATTTGCTCCACCACTTTATCATCCAGTTTTGTAATTGAAATAATGATTTTTCTTTCTTTGGCAGATTAAAGGAGAGTCCACATTCAACTGTGTCCTAGATTGAGCTGTGGTAACTTCAACAATATACATATGACTTTCTCCTGTACATCAAGCACTTTACTTAATTAAGGAAGTCTTTTTCTTTTTACTCAAATGATTAAAAAAAAATTAATTTCAGGAAGCAAAATCAGTTCATAAACACCTTTAATTTCCTGCTGCTTCAGATTAATTATGAATGTGTCTGATTCTTCTTTGAGAAACCCAACTCAGAAATTTTTATCTGTTACTTCCATCATCTACAGCATTATACAGCACTTCAAAGTAAATCAATATTTCCCTTAACAGATTTTTAAGTAAACTGTTACCTTTTATTGTTATTTGTATTTATGCCACTCAGCATCAACTGCAAACAGAACTGCATGAGTTCAATTAGCGCATTCTTAAATCATATACTTACACAATTTAATATGGACACATTTTTAAACAGCATGTAAAATTCTCATCTACATTATTTAAGAACACAAGTCACGTTTTCAAGGGTTGTGTAACCAAGAACATGCAGTTCCAGCATACTTTTAAAACCTAAAGAATGAGGAGAAAAAGATATTCTGACCACACAACTGTAGACACCATACGTAGCCAGCTGTTTCCTGCAGTACTTCAGGAAACTAAAAGGGGTTCTAACCGAAGGACATTCTGGATCACCATTTACAAACGTCTTCCTCCAAAGCCTGCCCTTCAGGTGAAACTGGGTAGTGTGAATGTTTCTTTGTGCATAAACCACTTCTGAAATGTCAAATATAGAATTTAGCTCCTAAAGAGGTAAGAAAGTCCAGTTTATTTCAGTACTTTGTCTCTGCAATATTCACATAAACTACGGCATCAACTGCAATATTAGCACAATCCCATGTACGTGCCACTTTTACATCTGTTCCATCTAATCTTGCTATCATTAACAGACAAGAATTACATCCTACGAGACACTAAGTTGACATAACAATAAAACAAGTGATAGTCAAATGTTTTGAAAATTTGCCGGTTTAATTATTTAGAATGTAATTTCTCACTCTTGTTTTTCATGTTGCTTCCCCCAACAAAAACCAAAAAGAACAAAAAAAAAATCTTTTTTTAACAAAACGAAAACTACTCCTGGAGACTGAAAGAACAGAAATCTGTTTCCTAATGGTTCTCTGTCAGAATTGATACAAAAACACTCTGAAGAGCAGGGAACAGAGGCAACTCCCACCTCATGTAACCAAGAGCTAAGGGCACAAGTGGAGATATTAACAGGATATATTTGAGATACTATCCTTTTCAATAAACCTACTCTTAGATACTCACGTGATGAGAGAGTACCATACAAAGAAATGACACAAGGTAAGAATTTCGTATCAAAGAACCAGACATAATTGGCCACTTCTGGCCAATAATTCCCCACTTTGATTCAGAAATATAATAGCTGGCAGGAACGGGTTGTGTCAATTTAGTAGGAAATCATGAGTAAGTCATAATATTTTCAAACAATATACTTTGATAAAAATATTGACTTGACTTAGCTACATTCTATATCTGCAAATAATGTGAATATTCTCTCTAGCACAATGTTCATTGAAGCAGTTAACCTTTAGCAAATATAACCATAAAGTAAGCTTTAAATGAACAGTCAATGTTCATACTGGAAATGGTCTTCCAGAAATTACATTGTATCAATCCTGAAACTGATAAGAGCTATCTTAAAATAAATGCATCTTGTTTTCTAAACTGAACAAAATTAACTAACAGACTCCATACATCACTACTTATTTCTCAGATGGTTAGTCATATTGATGAGCCTAGATGTGTACAATAGCTGCTGTTATGCCTTGACAAGAATATAAACACACTCTTAGAAATAATCTGACCCAATGACGTTGGCCAGCTGTCTACAAAAAATTCTGGAAATAAACTAGTCCCTTATAAGATGCAATGGTAAATTGCAAGTACAAAAAAAATACCCCAAAAGAAATAAATAAGTCATCAAATGGAATTGAATAAGTTGTCCCAGTATCTTAAATAAAAAAAATAATAAAAAAAAAAAAACGAACCAAAACCCAACATGATAAAATGTGTCATTGTTGGTTTGCATTTGTGCTCACATATACCTCAGTAAAAAAAACACAGGCCAATTTCTGATTGCACAGCTAGTAGCATAGGACTCTGGGTTTGGGTGATTTCTAGACTTGATACTTAAATTAGATCAAGAAGCATGGCTCTAAGATTTGTCATTTTTAATGCTGAAGAAGTCAGGAAAACATGCAAAAGATCAATATGCTGCCTTTCATAAGACAATCACGTCTTCGAAGTTTCACATAGGAGACATGTAATGCTAAAAGCAGCAATGGAACATGCTTTCAAGCTATTGATAGAAGTCATCATTTAACATAAGCAAATGGGCAAAAGGTATTTTTAGGAAAAAAATAATCAATATAATATTTTATTCCACTAAGCAAGACAGTATCAATTGAGCCACCTCAGCTTTTCACTGTAGAAGACTTGATTGGAAAGTGCAATTTCTTTTTTTTTCCTTCCTTCCCCCCACACCTAAATAATTACTCTGTAGAGCAGAACTGACTCACAGTAAAATATCTCTTAACAAAAGGAAACAATCAAGGACAAAAATTCTGTTTTCAGTTTAACGCAAACTATTTCCAAAATCTCACTGGGATTCTCAAGTTTTATATGGGATTTAAATCACTTTAGCTGTTAGTTTGTAAGTACATGCATTCCAACAAGGAAACTAATCAAAATCACACAGCAGACGCTTTTTACTGCAGTGAACTGCACAGAAAACCCTTGGCAATTAAGTATGATTTGACAAGGCTATAAAATAATTATATTCAAATAAAGTGAAAACTATAAAGTATTTTCAGTGGAACTTTAAACCACACATTATTAATATGTGACTGTGGTTCTCTTTGATAACTAACTGGTGACAGGTTTGAAGGATTTCCTAAGTTAATAAAGAAAAAGATCAAGAGAACATAAAATCATTACTAGTCTATTGGAAGTATCACAAATCCCACTGCATGGCAAATTCAAACTTGTCTTTGCTTTACAGTTCTAACTACTATCTACATTTGTAACACTGTGCTTATTTTCCAAGTTAGCTTCCATTTTTGCTAGCACAACTTTACTTCCAGACAAAATAGGCCTATAGAAATTAATAATCTCAGTGTGTGTATCAGAGTTCAAAATCATGGTGCCAGAAAACTGAAATAGGCTGGCAGGTGACCTGGAAGTCTGTTGTTTCTTACTTGCTGTCTCTGCTTCTCTCTTGCAGTAGGAATCAGTCTGCTATTTAAGTTCCAAAAGAGAAAATTGGGATTGTGTCAGTGCTGATGCAACAAGCCAATCAAAAATCCTCCACTAATGCTGGGACACAGTGTTTGTCAAAAAAACGTTGCTTAAAATAATATAGAAAATCATAGAGAACTTACAAGTACTCTGCCAGTTAATGTCTGGGCAGATATCATGACTCCTGCCCAATCCTTCACAGAGGTCATCCATCCCACTTCTGCTGCCACATTCTCCTCTTTTTCATCTGTTGGTTTGCAGGCCCCATCTGCCTGTGTATCTCCACCACCATTGATCTTCTGGGCTTCCTGAAAAATAAGTATTTGGGTTAGTTGATGATTAGCAATTTGACAGTGAAAGTCAGTGTATAAAGTCAGCTGGGGCTAAGAAATGCTATGAAAAAGGCAAATCGGTCTTCCTGGATTCCTGCTAAGCACCTACTCAGCCATCTCTCTTTAGAAATAGAAATGTCTATGAGTTACCAACTAAATAATAATACTCTCCTTGACACTAAATCTTAAAAACATATATTTGACATCAAATATGCTATATGTTCCTTCCCTATAAGCAGGATAATTGCTAAGAGCTATGTATGCAATTATAGAGCTACATATAAATGAGTTTGTCAGACATACACTGATGGACCTTTTGATGTATTAGTCCAAAACAATGTATACTAGGTGTGAACATAATTTATGTATGATTTTAATTTACTATCACTAGAATTAATTATCTGAGTAAACCTTCACTGAGAAGCATGATCCAACAAGACAATAATTATCAAGCATGAGGGGAACAACATACACCGTAGAGAATCTGCAGGGAGCTGCCACAGTATCAGTGAATCGGTGTTTCAATAAGAGTGTTTAATATATCACAGGAATTCTTCTGTCGGTAAGTGGCTCTCGCAGAACGGAGAGCTAGAATTTAAAGAGAAGCCTCAGCTGCACTAAGCTGACTGATGAGTCACATGCACTGGAATTCATATCAGTCTCTCATGGATGCTGCAGCAAGGCTGTCATGCTCTGCAACTGCCTGCTATGTGCTACAGTCAGGGATGCTGCACAAAAATCAACGGAAATGATAGGAAAAGCCAGCCTAGATTGTACAGCAGTTAAAACATATCATAAGCAAAGTATCAGACTGTGCCATGAGCATGCCTTTGGTGACAGCATAGTACTAATGACTTCCTGAATACTTTACAAGTTATGCTAAACAGGCATAGGGGAGGCAGCAAAATTCAGGGCTGAGGCAAGAACTGAGCACTTGAACTGCACCCATAGATCTACATTAGTGCTTCAAGCACTCTGCACAGACCGACAGCTTGAAAGATCTTGTTTATAGATGACTTGCCTGTAGGCCACTAAGCAGGAAATCAATTGCCATTAATCCCCTTTGGGATATCTGTTATACAAGCAAAGATGTTTGACGCTGGTTCAGTGATTATTCCTACAGTAGGAATACGACACTATGATGGTCAAAACGCATAGCTGTGAGATGGCCTTGAGGACACAGCTGGACATAAAGGTAAGGGCACTTCCTGAGAGCAGCACTGAACTAATAAAGCAATTGCACTGAATCTGTCAGCAAAGGACAGTACAGCAACACCAAAAACATAATATGGAGACCAACAGTTGTTTTTAGAGAATCTCAATATTGCAACATAATTAGCTAATCAGATTCTTCTCCATTCATCTCCCTCCCGAAAGACGGGCTCTATCTTCTCACTAGCAATTACAGCACAGTGGCTATATTGATAACAAATTATTCAGAGCTACAAGAGTAATTCAGCATTTCCTCCAGATAGAAGATAAAAGCCATCTTATATTTGCATAACTGGACCTCATTCCCTGACAAGTTTGGATACAGTGAATCAGACGTTTTGCACTCTGCATGGGGAGCCATACAGGGCACTGCACACACTCAGAGCACGGCCCACAGGAGCGAGCTCACCGCTCAGGACAGCCACGTATGGCACGGCACAAGCCATTTCCAGGAGAGTAGCGCCTGGCTAGGGACAATTTGTGACCCATGTCATCACCAAGCCACATAGATCAGTCCCAAAGAAATGCCTTGACCACCATCCATGCTGCTTTGATTATAAACGAGGAAAGAGAAACCTAGCTTCAATTTCTTTTCTTTTTTTTTTTTTTTGGTTAGTGGATGATGTGGCTGTATATACCAGACATTGTAATAACGCAAAATATTGAGGGTTAGGCAACCTAGACACACCTCCAAGGCCCCGAGGGCACTCACAGGCCTCACTGGCCCCAGCTGCTTGTGGCCCAGGAGGCCAGCCCAGGGCCACCAGCCCCCCACAGCCCAGTCATACCCAGCTGAGCAGGGCCCGGCCATCCCACATCTCTGGCTGATCCCAGTTTCCCTCTCCAGGCCTAGTCCTACACTCATGCACAGCCTGACATCCCAGGCTGGCCCAGGAGGTTCCTGGGGCCCGGGGCTGGGGCTGGCCCCAGCCTGCCTGCCCCGCTCCCGGCCTGCAGCAGTGGGACAAGGCCCCGGCTGCCAGGCCTGGGCACCCCCCAACCCTCAGGGAGCACCCTGGCAGCTACTGGCTTGTTAAAAGTTACATGTGCCATTTTGTCTGCCTTTTGTATCTTTTAGAGCTTGTCTTTAAATTGTAAACTACAGCAGTCCTCCTCTGCATAGCACAGTGGGCTTTTATACACTGGACAACCTTATACTGAATAAAAGTATTATCGTGGTTTTCATGGTAAAGGAGGTGTAATTATCTCTTCCTCTCTGGTAAGGAACTGAGATGGTGATTAAGTGCCTAACTCAGTCACCAGAGAAGTTATCAGCATAGTGGGGATGAAACCACAGACTTTCTTGATTTTTCCATCCAGCACCCCTATTTAAAATCTCAGGGATGCACACCTTGCTAAAAACATAAGTATGCATTTTGGTATAGAAAGTCCCAGAACTACAGACTATTAAACAAAAAAAAACTGAATGGAAAAGTCCATTTTATGGTAGTGAACTTGAAAATACTAAGATTGGAAAATTCTGTTACTGGTTACATATTCCTTCCTTACCCCTAACCTTTTTGTCACTATATCAAACTGAATTTTAAAGACGTGATTATTCATAAAATTCTAAAAATGAAATTTTGTAACACTCAATAAAATAGTAAACAGTTTACTTAATTGAAGGAGAAAGGTAGCAGTTATATTTTCAAGGGGTTCTAATGCCCTACAGTTCTTTTTGCTGTACTGAATTTTGGTTGCCAATAGAATAGAGCAGCAAGATGTGACAGACCTATTCAGTATTTGATTCTCTGAAAGTATTAAAGTCTGTAATATACTTGAATAGCTGTATTTCTGCAGTTATACCACTTATTTCACCTCTATTAAAACCACCCACCCATATTATTTTTTAATTAAAATATAAGTAAAACAATCATCCCCTGCCAAGCATCATTTGGAGCAGAGTCTCATGATGAACTATACACCAAACCTAACTTTTGCCATTACTGTAGCTATAATTAATATGCAGATTAGTTGCTGTTATGTAATATTTTTATTCAGTTGGGATGTTTTATATTTTTCATCTACATGGCTAGCTTCTTAGCTTACTTAATTGGCAGTTAAGTATTAGGAAAAGTTTATTCCCAAGTTATTATGCAATTGTGGAGAGATCACTAAGGGAGATTTAAAGGCTGCTTTCATTTACACTGTGTACAAATCAGTCCTGTTATTAACTGTATAGTCCTGTTCCATTGCTATTTCTTCACGTCAAAGCATTAAGTAACCAACACCATAACCTGAAAAAGGTGCTTAAAAAATAACCTGAAAAGGGTGCTTAAAAAATAACCTGACAGTGACGATAACTGTTTATTTACAGGCTCAGTAGCTACAAGTAAGATAATACTATGTTTATTCACTCTGTTTACCTGTTGTTTCACAAAGTGTTCATTATTTTAATTATTTGATGACAGCACCATTCAGGTAGACTAAGTGAGAAGCAGCATATTTTGCGGAATGTATATTTCCTGAACTCAGTGACAAAATGGAAAAGAATGCATGATGAGAAGGTGTGTACAGGAATCAGGATTCACTGTTCTACCGGTAGTTTTACATGGACCTGGACCAGAAACTTCAATGCTTTGTTTTGTATTTTCAACAATGAATATTGATTTAGATTACACAAGTACTGGGATGCTTAAGCAAACAGACTTCAAAAGGGCAAAGACACTCAAAAACAGTTTTCATTTTTGAAATCATAGTCCTACCTGCTTCACTTTACCTGTCTAGAAAATCTGTACAAACACAGAACTAACGCACAGACACTCCATTCAACCCAAGGCTGCACAAAATAAAATCAGAAAATTATAAAAAATTTAAAACATCATCTGGGAATAATCTGCCTTTTTAGAAGCCCTTAAAACCCTGGACACTATGAAGACAACCTGGTATACAGTCTCTGAAGTATTGGTACTGAAAAGAGTTTGGTCTCTTGTTAAGATATGTTAGAAAACATAGGAAACAGTCAGGTAATGCGAGGAAAATGAACCGGGTTAAAGTCTGGTGAAACAAAGAAAAGGAATTCTGATATTCCTGCTGATCTAACATTTAATTAGTATGAATAGCACACAAAAATCATGAATTATCAACTGTAATGAGAATACGGGGCATCAAGTCATGCCCACATCACTCAAGAGGAAGCAGTATGCTCAACTGAGCAGATGAACAATAACAAAAACGGAGCAAGCCCAGTACTGGTCCTGGAATTCCAGCCTAGAGAACACAAGATGACAAAGGACCTGCCGGAATGCCAGTTGCACCTGGTTTGAAGTATGCAGCAATAAAACATAGTTTGGGGAAATTAGGGAAGGGCTGCTTTATATAATGTTGCCAGCAACTTGCAATTTTATCTCTGTTAACTGTCCCTCAACAGCACTGCATTCCTAAAGCCTGCATTTTAAGAAGTGTTTTGTATCAGATCAACAACACTTTCATACTGGCCAGTCTTATACATTGGAAATCTATGTTTAAGTTCCTTTCCCTTTCCCCAAAGCCACTAACAGATGCTATGTGAAGAGGAATCACTTTGCATATAAGACTATCTCTCCTTTCTGTTAGGCAGATCTCTAAAACACTAAGTTTGAAATTATTATACTTCTATCAGTAATTCAATTACACGCCCTTAGATAAATTCTCTCACCATTTCGATAACTCTGAACAGGGGTCTTAAATTTATATAAAACCATAATATTGTGATGCATTCTCAGCAGCTGGGTAATGTACTGCGTATGTCAAGACATCAGGCATCTCCTGAATACATTGCCCTGGCAGATGTTCTCCATCAGATACAGTTACCATCTGTAGTCTTCATCTTAATAGTTACTAAGTACCAGTTCATCCAGTGCAAATAAAAAGTAAACCAAAAAACCTGAAGCATTTAGCAAACACAGGATTTCACTGGAATATTAATAAACAAAGCAGATGGGAATGTGAGAAATAAATAGCTCTATGGAGACCTACAATCCTCTTTGAATAGAGTCAACCTTGTAGGAAACAGAAAGCAAAGGCCAAAGCAGCTAAATATGACCTAAGAGGTACTCCCTGTAAATTGGCCTATCCACAGCATTTCTTTGAATATTAAGTTCTTGGTCAATATTAGGTTACGTTGACGTCAGTTATCATACAGTAGCTACAGTTTGGCTAGTTTCAAAGGATTAATTATTGATACCCAGAAAAACATTATTCCTTTCACTGAATAAAAGGAAACAGAATGATCTCTGGAAAACACGGCTGATGAGACAGCCAAGCATTTTTCTCTCATAAAATATTCACAAGCTATGTAATTTGGTGCTTGCAAATTTGGCAGGTTAAGAAAAATTAAGTCCAAAACAGATTCCAAAACTTTTCCTTGTAGTTTAAGACTGAGATGGTAAACTCCTGTGAGACAAATATTCTTTTTGGTTTCTGCATTCCTGCAGAAGTTCTGAGAAGCTCTTTGCCTGTCCTTACTTACAACCAGAATCTTACTCTGTGCACTGATGAAAAAAAACCCCTTCACTGTGAAAAGTCTAGGTTGCAAGACCAAATACATTTTTCTCTTTTTCCAGTGACCAGCTTCTCTGTTGCATTTGTGCATACTTTCAGTAATCCTGCCAGGTTTTTGGTTTTGTTTTTTTTTCCTGGGCCCTTCATATTTCCAGTATGGGTTACTTGTATAAAATCCCCCTTCCATGTCATTGTTTTGACTGACAAAACTGCTGCAGTAGAGGAATTAATTCTAAAACCTCGACCTGAAAGGCAAGGGAAACTAGGTTAGTAAAACACAGTGTTCCAGCTGTGATCCCACAAACAGCATATCAGTCTGTCAAATGAAGGGTTCCTGGGTATGGTTCTCACTTAAAAATATGAAACAGTAGACACCTACGTTATCTCAAATCTGAAGAAAATACAAAAAAGATTCAGTTCATAGTTTAAGAATTTCTGCACCCTAATGGAGGTGTTATGATATAACAGCTCCACTGATGTATAACAGTATTTCTGAAGAACTGGAAAGCTGGCTGGGTGATTTCTGAATCAGCCTAAGAATTGGGAAACATGCTGAAGACCCTGTTCTGCCTCCAAACTTATAAAGTCCTGAGCCACTTCATGGCTTCTCCCCACAGCTATATAACAAGAGTAATGAGAGTTTCTGTTGCACTGGGGATCGTATCAAGATAAATACATTTATGATTTTAAGAGTTTCGGTATTACACAAATGGCAGACGACACAGGCATAATGTAGGGCATCATACAGTAAGACATGCTAAAAACATACTGGTAAAGATTGTTAGACTCATTATACAAGACAGTTAAACATATAATACAGAAGTGTAAAAGGGAAACGATGAAGAACTCCAGGCATTATAGTGAAATGAAAAAGCATAGTCTTAATAATGATACCAGGAAAGTAAAAATAGATGACAAAACCAGTGCCCACTGTAGTTACAGAATAGTAAACAGAGGAGGAATACATAAGGATTACACAATACGGCCATCCAACAACAATTAAAAAAAAATCACACTTAATGAAAGAAATTGACAGAAGGAGAGCATGATTCTCACAACTAAAAGTCTGTGATAAAAACAAAGTCATTAGAAACTTACATGCATTCAAATGGACAAACTGTGTTTTTAAAAAACTTATAATTCTCGGTTCAAGTTAGCAACACTTTATGGCAATGTTACGTAAGCTTTGACTATAATTTCAGAAGTTTATGTTAATAATTTCATTTATATTTATTCATAAAAATAAATCCTTAAGTTTTCCTGTGTTACTTCTGATTGTATATCAGACCACATTTACAGGCATAAATAACTAGCAAACTTTTCATAAAGCTGCATAACAAATTAAATTACTGCCTGGAATAAATAAATAAATAAAAACAGGATAAGCCAATGATGTACAGGTTAGGAGTATTCACTGTAAATATTTTGAAAATTTTCAAACTAAGATCTATAGTATCCATAAATTTATTTTCCTTTTCTATAGTCAACAGAGCATTTCATATTAATTCCCTTTATGAAGATTGAATTATCATCATATTAAAATATTTCCTAAACCCCCTCTTCAATTATAAAGTAGGATACAAAAGGGCAAAACAGGCATTTCATTTTATTAATGGGGATACTAAGTTTAAATCATAAGAGGCATATCATTATTCTTTGGTCCCTACATACTCTAGAAATAGGTACCATAGGCAGATTAGACAATTACTATGCAAGACAGAGTATTACTCTTTAACTGTCTGTTCTGTGGTTCAAGCATTATACTGAGACTATTCTTTCAAAATATATTTTCAAAAGAACTTTAGAGTAGCCATACCAGATCACTAACCTTAAATATGATGGAAACTAAACTTGTAAAAATATATGAAGACGTATCAGATGGGACTGAGTTATCAAAGCTACAGAAAGGAGATCCTTAATGGAAAAGCACAGATAAGGGTAGAAAGGTGCATGCATTTTTCTCCCATTTTGTTTCCTCCCACCTAATAGCAGGCAAAATCAAAGTATATAATCAAAAATAAAATTGGTACAGACATTACTGTGAAATGAACACTGTCAAATAATCTACATCCTATTGATGGGTTAATCCAGGAGAAATTTCTTTGTCAGAGATGATAAAACATTTTAAATGTCAATAACTTAACAAAAACTTATTATAAGCAATGAAAACCATATTTCAGTATGATTCATTGCAATCTAAAAGTCTCACAGTGCTTTATGAATGTGAGAAAAAGGTCTTAAAAATGATAAAAAAGTAATAAACAGTGGGGAAATTACCTAACTTGTTTATCTTGATTACAGGAAGTACTTTAGCTGATTGCTTATAATTTTGTTGTTGTTGTTAACATTAAGCAATAACCATCTCCAATCCAAGTTCTTCAATCAGCATTTTTTTTGCTACTGTGAAAGGATGAAAAATACATTGAAAAATAACGCATTTGATTTTGCCCAACTTTAAGACAAGAATTACTAGTAAATCTTTATTATCTATATGATCTAAATTATGAGAGTAGCTTTTACAAAATTATGTGGTAGAAGCTGAATAAAATTGCTGAAAAAACTCTTCTCTGCCAAAAATATTCAACACTAAAGCAGGTCATTAAAAGGTTCCAAAGGAGAAGGTTTATTTCCCTAAAAGACATATAACTACTTGCTGCTTTGAACCACAGAACTCCATAGAAAACTTGGTGATAGGAATTTTAAGTCTTCATTTGATTTGAATCAAACACTTTCACATGGGACTTGTGGTTTCTCTTTCACATGAAATAGCAAATTATTAATATTGTGTGGATGTATAGGCAACCTTCCCCAATGCTGAGCCTGTCAAAGAGAATTTATTTACATTTACATTTTTACAAAGAAACTGATGATTTTTCAGAGGGTTTTAGAGGTAACAGGATGAAAGATGGAGGGAGGCAGTGGGTCAAAAATAACTGACTCACAAATACAACTACTTGGGTAATATCATAAAACACATGGATCAATGATGATTTTAAGAATGCCAGAGAATCATTTTATTATCTACCAAACTGGACAAACCAGTCATGTCTAAGGCCTTTTTTGATTCAAGGGTAGTATATAATATTTACGCTTATTGTATTAAAATTACAAAGGAAAGCATAATGAATTAAAGGTAGCTCTCTGTAGGATATAAAGCCATAGCAGAGCCTTTACTGACATAGGAAATTAAGTTCCAGTGGGTAGCACATAAATATTGGAAGAATGAGAGGTCAGCCAGTAAGTAATTAAAAACACACAACACTCATCTCAGAGATTACAGAGTGTGATGCAGCTTTTAGACTGGAAGAACTTCATGGAAGTGAGGGAGCACACAAATGTGCAGGAATCTGGATGAAAGATACACAGGTCAAATTTTCAAAAATATTGAAAATGCAGATTTGATTCTAAAGTGACAATTTTAACTATTACTTTGAAATAATTATATTAAACTAAACATTTTCCCCTAAAGGAGCAGTTATTTCACATTGAAAGGGATGTACAAGTGCTATTAATAATCCAGTAGCTATGACCTCATTCATTACCCACTGCTATGGAAACAGTTTTGTTTAATCTCAATCTCATTACTCATTTGCATAAATTATTAAAGTCAACAAAAGTTTTTAAACCTAATTCCTTGTAGATAAATTTCTTTTAGGTAATACACATTACTTTTTTTCATTTCCCAGACACTCAGTATCAGCATCCAAATTATCCAAAAGTCAGTACTTGTAGACTACAAATACAGCAGTGGGTACATTTATGATGCAAAGAAACATAAATAGTTCCTGCAAATTCATAGATACTGTCTGAAATTTAAAGCAGAGAAGAGAGAGAAGCTAAATTTTTGCCTTGCATACTATAGCTCCATTAATTTTTATTTATGTCATATAGAATGAGAACAAGCCCAATGAATTCTCTTTGACTTTCTTAACCTCATCATTTTAAATAACAGAAATAACTTTAGGTGGCACGGAGATCTCCTTTTGTGGGTGTACTGGTGATACACTGCTAGGAATTGATGCATGACTGTGACATTGAACGTAGCCTTTGTAAGCAATCGGAAGTTGGACTACTGGAAAATAAAGATACATGGTGTCCATTCTTGGCTCTCATAACATAAAGAATTATAGCTAAAGTCTTCTTGCTCATGGCAGGAATGAATCTGCCTGTACCAAAACTTGTAGAAGAAGCTCCTACTCTGACAGGTCATTTCCTAAACGAGAACAGCAACTCTTTGAAGTTGCCCAGAGGCCTGATTTATTAGAAGCAGCCCTGGCAGAGTTGCATTAGAAGCAGAGGGCAGGTGAGGTGCTTAAAGGCACACACTGTTCTGTCTCATGAGTCTACAGTTTTTGGCTTCAAGATTTATCAAACCAGCAAATACTACATATGTCACAAAAACATGTTACCTCTGAACACTCACTCTGTCTATAAATTATGCATGAAACTGCAAGCACTTATTGCCCATTGATCAGGAAAGATAACGAACAGAGCTGAGAGGACAGGTCAATTTAAATTTTTAGCTCTAAGATTAAATAACAATAAGAAAGAAATTAAAGGACAACAATTTTTAAATCATCACAGAGTATTAAGTTTTCATTTGCTCAGCCTTCAGGGGAGCAGAAGTTGACAATCATGAGTAATAAAGTTAACACTAATACAGAAGTTTCAGTCTTGAAAAGAGGTGGAAATCAACCATGCCCTGTGTTTATATCTTGCAATTTTGTGATAATCTGATAACTTTATTACAGGGCCTAGAAGTCCATTT
>KZ505852.1:575784-618855 GCA_002844005.1 Limosa lapponica baueri
CTAGTTTATTCTTAAAGCAAACTGAAGCACATCTTTTTTTTTTTTTAAAAAAAAAAAAGGCCACATATAGCTTTCATTTTTACACAGTGTTTTCCAAATATTGTATTAAATTCAGCTTAACCTTCATTTTGAAAGGTACTTAAAAAAAAAAAAAGTCTTTAAGAGAGGCTCAAACACAGCTAGAAAAATGGAGGGAAACAAAATTAATCAATCCCTTAGGAGTAGGGTAAGCTTCCCATCACAACTGAGATTCCTAACTACATTATGACATACTTCACCTTGTAGGCAGAGGATCAGAGGCGTGAAGGCAAATCCGGTTCTTGGCTACCAAAGTAGTACAAAGGCCATACTATCAAGTAACTCATATGAAGAGAAGGGCCAATTTCTTGCAAAGAGTTTACAGACCTTTTAACAATTCTAGGTTATTAGAATACAGCTTTGAGTCTGCTTCCTGACATCTTAGACACCCAGCATCCCAGTGATGGTGGCATCCCTGGCTTGCTGTGCTCCAGACCCTGGAGCTCAGAAGAATGCTTTCATTACTCAGAGGCCTAGCAACAGTGATATTTAGTAAAATGATCATCAGTCACCAAAAAAAAATACATTTTTAAAAATGTATGATTTTCTGCTGTGCTCTGCACTCCCTGTAACCAGCAAGTTCTGCTGGAATCCAAGTGGGGGAAATTTTTCATCAGCATAGGCATATCAATTATGAGAATGTCAGCCCTGTTGGAAGCCAGACTCAAACTGTTGTTAGGTAGGCTGTTTATGAAATGGCTAGAGCAAAACAGTAGAAAAGCATAAAAATAAATGGAATACTTAACAGAAAAGTAAGGTTAGAACTATATACAATTTGCATGCAAGTCCCAGGTCACTGTAACAAAACTGCTCCCTCCCTCATTCCTTCATTGAGAGTTTGGAGTTGTGTCTTTGTTTTTACAGTTAAGTTGCTCTCCCACATGCACACACTCTATTCTTCAGGTATTTTTGAAAATCCTGATACATCAACAATGTTTGATACCACTCTCACACACTGAAATGCAATCCCCTATGCTGCTAACCACAGATCTAGTGCACAAAACTGTCAATAGAGATCCAGACAATGCTGTACAAATCATGATACACCATTACATCAGAAAAAGTAAAACACTTCTACAAAAATTGCCTTGTGACTTCTATTAAGCCTGAATTTAGTAAAACACCAGTTCTCTATTTGGTAACTGATTACTAAACAAACGTAAAATGACTGATTTTGAGAAGGTATTCCTACTGAATCAACAAGTCTTACTAAGAGTGCTTATACCAAAGAACTGCCCCTCCCAAAATATCATGATACTCTCTAGGATGGAGATTGTAGCTTAGACTTACTTATGCACTAAATACTAGAACTGAGTTGCTTGAGAGACCGTAAAGCTGTTTGAGGGTGTCTCCAATTACTGGCATACATTAATATTCATGATGTGACAAAACTATCTCAGAAAACAGATTTGTTCATGCTATCAGTATTTTTGTCCAAATATGTTCAGACACACAAACAATGTTACCTCTGATAACTCTGAATCTTTCTCAAACTGCTCTGAATCTATAAAATCTGCAGATGTCCCTGAAGAACTGAATACAGCTTCCTGAAAAAATGAATGCTGTCACTTTTACAAAAGTGTGCATTCTTATCAATAGAGCATGGTGTCAATAATTCCTCATCTTCCTATGTTTCTTCACAATCAAAATGTAGCTTGTTAAAATATTGGCTTTCTTTACAATCTGATGATATGCCGTTACCATCAGATGAGTTCCAGGTGGTCTAATCAAAGCTAAAATCCTGATGATTAGAATATACAGGGTAGCACAAAACAAACAAACAAACAAACAAACATGAGGTGTTTGGTTGGCTGGCTTGGTTTTAGTTTATTTAAACTAAAGAAATTCCAAGTCAGTGACCTCGACAACAAAGGTATATTGATTCATAAGAACTGAAGATCTGGGTCAGCAAGTATAAAGACACATTCCCTCCAGGACAGGACAAAGCATATGGCTCTATAAATGACTCCATATGACTTCTAAATGGCTTCATAAATTATCTTTCCCTTACCTAGGTTGTATTTTGATCCAACACCTGCTATCTTTCTTTTTACCATCCATATTTTATTATACTCCAAAACCACTCACAATTACTATTTAACGGCATAACCTGAAAAGGATTTTCCTGTGGGCTACATATAAAATCAGTAAAATTGTAGTCAGTCTTCAATAGTAGAAAGACATATTGTACAATCTTATACGACTCATCCCAAGATGCTCACCAGACTTAAAGATATACTAAGGGGAAACGGTGCACCAGAGCTCTACCACAGGAAAATCAGTAGCACTCCGATTTACTTGCTTCTTTGCACAGACACTATTATACATACAGTTGCATTTTGACTTCTTTCTCTGTGCTGCAAAGAGCAACCCAGAACTATTTACTCTGCTGACTGCTTGGCCCTTTTCGCTGAATGGAAGGAACTATCATCAAACCGTATATGGTTTGCAATGCAATGCTTGCATTGTTAAGTTTGTTCGGCTTTAATATTTCACAAAGGAATTGACATACTCTTTCTCTAATGTTTTCAGAATCAAAATAATTCAAATTAGTAAGTACTCACTGGTTTATGGCCACAGATCAGTCATTAAGCTCACTTAGTTCTATGGATTCAGTCTCAGAACACAAATGTTTCTACTAATTATAAAAGTAATCCCTGTAGTTCTGGCAATTAGTGCTATGCAGTGACCACTAGCCTATGCTACTTCTGCAGGATGAATGCAAATTAAGTGTCTTTGGTTTTGTATACACATATTTAAGGGTTCTGTGACTAAATCCAGGTCCAGAGAGATTTCATTTCCAAAGGACAGAAAAGAAAAAGATTACCAAAGACAGAGTCAGCGAGTTATTACACATACCATCTATTTAAAATATTTAAATAATAATTTTATTAAAAATTGTAGGGAAGACTTTCACAACTCTCATGACCAATTTTCATTAAACATAACTTGGCAGATTTGCCATTTCTCAGTTCAAGGGCTGATAGATTGCCATCAGTGCAAACAAGAATAAGTAACTTGAGTTAACACTTTGAGTTAAGAGTTGCTAGGCTTTCCTAGCACATTGGGGATTTTACTTTAAATAAAAGCATTTACACACATCCCAAATGAAGCTATAAGAGCCCAACATTAGTTACCACATGTAACAAATGCAACAAAATTTCAAAATAATTTAAAAAATTTAAATTTATGTTTTGTAGAAAGATACTTCCATAAAATGCAAACAACTTGGAGAGTGTAGCATCTATGACACACTACTTTGTAAATTTTACAATGTTCATATTAGGCAATGAGGATATTTATACAAACAGGGTAAGCTATTGACTACAGTATTTGTTTGGTCTTTCAAAACAACAGAGAAACATTGAAAATTAAAATTCATAATTTAAGACTGACTTTCCAATTGATTCTGTGCTAATAGTCAAAACAGTCTTCGCAACCAATTGAAAACTTTATGAAAGAGTAAAGGCTAAAAATTGTTGCACTCAGAATTTCTCCATGGAAGTATCGAGTTAGTTGCATGACTTCACTTTTGCCTGTGTATCCACCTTTACTCTACTTCACCCATCATGCACCAAGTTAGCCTCGGGAGAGAAATAACGGAATAAATGGAAAGAAAACTATCTGTTTTTCTGCCCTTGAATTTTGGTGCCTACATCAGTCTTCAAACGCATTAATAGGGAAGATCAAGAAAGATAACTTATTCAGTGTGGTAATGCTCGTTCTGGGAATAAACCAAGAGCTTTATTCCACAACATTTAATTCAACATTTCTTATAAATACTAAAAGGGAACCTAAAAGTAATCAGAAATCTTTATAAACAATAACTTACTTGGTGCTCTCAGAATTCCTTGTGACACAGATTAATAATGAAAATTACTTTTTGTACACTGTCTATGTTCAGGTGTACAAAGAAATAGTTTTGAAAAGTCAGTATCATTCTTCTACACAGAACCTTAGATTGCAAGGAATCTATTAAACTGCTCAACAAATATTAAGATCTCTCATTCAGCCAGGGAGCTTTTGGGTTTGGATCAGATCAAATACAGGTTAATGCACATGGAAGGAACCATTCATTTAAGTAGCTAGCACTACCAGTTTAAAAAGTGAAAACATTTATCTCAGTGTCTTCTAACAGAACTCTAAGATGCCGTATAGCAAGACAAAATTCATCTGCTTATAATTATTGAAATACGCCTATGGTTTTGCAATTGCAAGGAAGTTAAGCATGCTGCCATGGTCAAATGCCAGTGAAGAAATTTTTATTTTGCCTATTAAAATCTACTCAGCAATAAAGTGAGCTGTCTATTCCCCAGAGCTATTTTGTCTTAGAAATATAAATGCAGCGGTGTCTTCTGCTGTAACCTTCAAGTCACTGTGACTATTCTTAAGTAAAGCACTGTCTTTCTCTAGTAGATTTTACAGATTATTGCAAGTCTGAATATACTTAACAGAGAAACATCTGCTGCTCTGGGGAGCATGGAAGTCTGTGTGTTGCAACAATACTGGAGGTTGTATTCCAATTCTAAATACTACCAGTGGTTTTGCACATTTTAACCAGCGCTATTCCCCTTATGACATCTCTAAAACAATCATTTTGAATTCTAGTACTAGGGATGACATCAGTAATTTTCACTTTTTTCAGTATGCTGCATTTGCTGCTGGGTATGTTAAAACCATTGCAGTATACATACTTATAATATTTGATTACTATCTCTGGATTTCCCGGTGTTACTTTGGTTTTGGGGATTTGGTTTGTTTGGGTTTTTTATTTGTTTGGTTGGGTTTTAAGTTGGCAAAGTACAGTGAAAGGATGAGGTCTATTTTATAGCAGCTTTCTGGGTACAAATGAACTTACAAAAGAGTATAAGCATCATTAGGGTTTAAAGGAACGATGAGTTAAGGATGGATACCTCTTTCTCAAGCAAAAGTAAAAGGAAACTTCTTTTTCTTAGCTTGGGTAAATTTGTTTCCCTCTCAACTCAGCCCTCATGACCCCCTTATATCTTGACTATTGTGCTGTGACTTCTCCTCCATTTTCCAGTAATTTAAAACTACAAGCTCTGGTTCCTTTATTATATCAACTGTATTGCTAATTCACACTCCAGAACCTTATAGACATTTTTTACCATGTAATATTAATGTCAAGTGATCAATTATGTAAGCATATTTTTTACATATAATACCCTTTATGATTATTTCATAAGAAGATTTACATGTTTTAACCACAAATATATATATTAAATTTAAAATTTAAAAAGAATAAAAAAAACTATTCCAAACCCCCCCATCAGCTTCTAATTAGTAATGATCTATTATTAACAAGATTTACTTGTTTCACTGAAAAGTTTCTATTCGCGATAGCAGGACTGCAAACAGAATAACTAGTTTTACCATCACAGATTTTTTTGACAACACTGAGAAAATTACTATAGGTTTGCCTATTTATAATTGTTTCTACCATGAAGATACAACTAGTTTGTGTTTAAACAAGTGATAAACAGAATATTTCACAGAAGAGAAATGATGATGCAGTCAAAGCAGGTAACAATTTAAGACCTAAGTTTCATTCAACTAGTCACGAGCAGAGCAAACAAATCAGCCAGCATGAGCCAAAAAAATCAAATCCAAAGAAAAAGTTACATGCAGCCAGTAGCAAAATCAGCTCACAATAATGAATTAAAAACATCAAATCAAGTGTCTCTGGGTTTGGACAATGGTAAAACCTCTCCTGATATTGGTATGAACATATGTAAAAACCGAATTACCACATTCTCAGATACATTCACGTCTGAGTTAAAGGGAGTTAATAAAGGTAACCAACTAGTAGAAGTTCATCATATTGTAATCAGAAGCCTTATTCATTATCTAATTGCTGAGTAATCTCTTAATATTGATAACAAATACGATACCAGTACACACATACCAATTCATAAGTACAAAACCACAAAAAAATATATAGCCAATTAATATGTACAAAAATACTCAAATTTAAAAAAATGCCAGTGATAGCAAACTGTGACCTAAAACATCCACAGAATCTGCGACGTGACTTTGGTTTGGTTGGTTGAGTAGGGTTTGGTTTGTTCAAAATGAAAAGGAAGACATTTAAAAATTGTATCAAAACAAATAATTCTTTAGCACAATAGATGCAATGGGGAACATCTTTCTTTCATAACAGATAACAATTTTACTACATACTATCATCTATTTCTGTTTTTAAAGAAAGGGCAGACACCTATTTAAGACTAAGGGAAGATTTTTTATAGTTTTCAACAGTCTTCCAATTATCCCTCTACTATGTATAAATCCCTTCCCTAGCCAGGAACAGGTAACCAGAAAAACTGGACACTTTGCTGTGATAGATCTGATCTTTTGTTTTACTTTGGAATATGGGAAAGTAAAGCGCTCATTCTTTCAGAACACAATTTTATGCCTACATGAGGGTGCATTCTCCTGGTAGCATCAATGGACACCAGAAAGTGCTGACCAACTACACGTCAATGCCATACATTGTTACAGTACCACTTGCCTGACCACTACTGGTTGCCATCAGCTAATATATGATCAATTTTGAAAGAAGGATTTTATGTCCAGGGTATGCAGCTGCCAAGAAGCTGCTACTTTTGAAGCAGTTACAACAAACTAAAATCTGCCTAAGCAAATAATATGGTCTTTTGTGCAAGATAGATGAGAAAAAACAGGATTCTGAGGATTCTGTAATTTTATTAACAGAAATGGGAACAGTAGCCTTGGGATCCAGAAAACACACGTATTAACCAGTGTGCAGACTACTTTCTCCAACCTCTTAGGACAGTTCATGCTGTTCTGAGCTGCCTAATTCTGTATGTGCTCAATTAATTTAACTTTTCTAAAAATAGAAGACAGAGTACATCTGGAGACAAAACAAGCTTAAAGACATACTATTGTGTTTCAACTAAACATTAGTTTTATGTATGTGGGAAGTTGTATTCAGTCTCTGTCGAGAGACCAAATAAAAGTTGTGACATTTGCTAATTCATCACAGGTCACATACCCCTACAATAGAAATAACATTACAATTTATTTTTTTCTTTTTCCTGTAAAGGAAAAACAACATAAGATAAGAAATAATGCAGAGCCCAATTTTATTTCCTAGCTAAATAAGTATGTACATACACGAGCTTACCCTTACCTAGGAATAAAAATGTATTACAAATATTTCCTTGACACACAGAAAAATCCAAATCATAATATCATACTGTAAAACAGAAGAAAACACTACTGAAAATACTATATAAATAGAAATAAAACAATTTTGTCATACTTGCTGAACAAAGGCAAAGCAAAGATATAATACTATATAAGAAAAAAACAGAGTTAGATTTTTAAAAATCGTTAAAAATTTTAAACTATAAAATAGTTTAAAAATTTGCTTTTGCTACTATGTGTTTGCCAAACTAATCTAAGTAGAGACATTCTTTAATGCCTAACCACAGCACTCTGAAACTAATGAGAATTCAATCATGGAATCAGATGTGGATGTTGTCAGACAAGTAATAAACATAAAAGCAGCAACACATTATAGTATTTCCCCTCCAACAGAAATCACTATGCTAATCCCGTGAGTAAAGACTCCCTACAATAACATCATTAATATCAACTGAATACCCCAACTCATTCATTTTTCGCACAGTTGCTTCTCGCAAAGCACTGGCTCCGTAAAATTTAAACTGCTTTTTGCACACAGCAATTTACTAGCACAACCTAGGAGTTTCATTCTAACCTACCACCAAGGGGCATTTGGAGAACAGAAAGCTAAACAGCTAAGGGACAGGATGGGGACTCCGAGGTCTGACAGACTGCCTTCTTTAGCAGTAAAGCAGAATTTTGGGGAGAACTTAAGATGGTAATTTGCCAGCCTCAGTTACATCACTTGCACATAGGAGATTGATTAGTTATATAATCTGGAAGTGAAGATTTTTCGTAATATGATCATCATCAACATTTATAAAATCTTTCAAGCCGGTAGGACTGAAGATAATATAATACCTACTTTTGGCTTATATATCTCCCTATTATTATAATAGCATCCACACATCTCACAGACTCCAGGATTTATTCAGAACACTGATGGCCTTGAAATATTTGCCTTCAGATTATTTAGACAAAGCAGAGAAGTGTTTGACCCATTTTCCCAATTTAAAAAAACAGCAGGTACCAAGAAACTGAAGGACTTGAAGGAAGTCTGTAAGGAAATACAGATCTGAAATCAAGTGATACGTCCTTGAGGTAATCTTTTTGAAATATCCTCATGTTACTTCATGTATACATAAAATGCATTCCATATAGTCTGGGTCCTTTGACAATTTCCTATTTTAATTAGTTTCCATTGGTCCAGAAAACACAGTACTTCTCAGGACTGTATATTTAGCCCATGTCCTCATTTTTTTTTTTCCCCTTCCCTAAAGAGAAAGGGTCATCATAAAATTCAAGCTAGGTTCTAACCAAGATTTGGCAGTGTTTTTGTAAGACATTGTCTCATCATAAGAATCCCTGCAGCAAAGTTGCCATTTAGAAAACAGATTACCAATTTAATTCTTTGATTAATTCCTTGTGTCTGCTACCAGCAACTCAGTCTTCGAATGTAATAAAGAGCAGATGGACATCTCCCAGATACAGAAAAACTGCACAAAGCCAGGATGGTAGCTTCATCCACATACCAATCCTAGACTTCTAAGCTCAAGAAAAAGGGAGGAGATTCGTTTTCAGCTGAATAAAATTTTTCAGGATAAGTGTATCTGAAAGTATTCTGAGTCATAAAATGGAAATGCTACTTCAGTTGATGTTTAAGAAACTCCTGTGTACAGGGGTTGAAATAAATCTGGATTCCTGCCTGCCAGGCCAAGGACTATACTTTATTCATTTTCTATCCAAAGAACTGTTACTACAGTCTTATGGATGACAGAATAAAAACTTTTGCATTCCAAACATGAATTTGCTTTTCTATGTAGAGTTTTAGAAAGCAGGAGCTATTAATTTAGAATTAAATACTGTACACTTTTCTTCAGCGACTTGTGGTGTCTACAAAAGCAACATCCTCTCTTAATTTAAGGAGACCAACTTACTGTTTGAGAACTATACAAAAGCAGTTTGTGTTTTATTCTTTTTGACAGCCTAAAGAGTAAGAGGCAGACACATTAGCCTAAAGATCATTAAGAACAATAACTGTTTCCATCTGCTATGAATTCTGAATATTAAGATGCCACTTTATATCTCAGCTTTCCTAATATCCAGCATTCTATAAGCTGAACTATCATTAAACAGTACTGTAATCAGTTAAGCATGTTTACTACTGGATTGCAAGCAGAAAGGTGATATGCCAAATCTTTAATAACTGCCATGGAAAGCAGTATTTAACCACGGAAAACTAAAATCTCCTTGAACTTTTTTGAAGCATTACTCTAGAGTTCAAGTGGTACCAAGAAGTTCTTTAACAACTACTAAGTTAACAGCAACAAATAAGAGGCTACATGGAAATTTCCAAACAGTCCTTTGATAGCAATTCATTTAATATTTAGCAGCAAGACTTTTGAAAGGTCTGTCTGTAAAACAGAGAAGGCTTTTCATGGAAGCTCTACTACTGAGTACTTTCCCATTTCTTAAATCAACATACCTCGGAGAACAGCTCTATGAACAACCGATTACATACATCTTTAAATTCTTTTTGTATTGATTAGTACTCAACGTTTTTATTATATTCAAATATTTTTTATATTTCTCATAGGGTTTTTTTGCTGCTGGATTAAATTACAATATTAAATTGTATTAAATACAATGCATCTACATCAGATTGAATTACAGACGCTGAGATTTCATTCAATGAATTCAAACAGTACTCATGCAATATTTAGAGAGTTAATGAATAAAAGGATTTTATTTGAGGTTTTTTGTTGTTGTTGTTTCATTATTTTTTTTCCTTTGCAGCTAGCATTGTTGTTCTACTTAATGATAGCTAAAAAAAAAAATCCAAAATCCTAGGGTCTGTGAGGGGGCAATAAAGAATGTCTTCACATGGAAAAACACCAAGGAGCCATTTCAATACATTTTTTTTTTGACTACAAACAACAACTTGTTTGAATTTTATTCTGTAAAATGACGCTAGAGGTTTCCACAGTATAGAGAATTTTCTCCCAGATTAGTGTTATATTCTTCTATCGTTTTCAAAACACACTTCTGAGTTAAACTTAATATCTACATTCATTAGCCATAAAGGCAACGTGTGCCCAGTTCATAAAAATCAATTAATATTAACCCTTCAGCCTTTTTCTTTTTTTTTTTTCCCTCTTCCTTTTTTTAATGGCAAAAGAAATTATGCTATTTGGAACCTATAAAATAAATAGAACAGTGACAGTGCTTCTACTTCATTTTCTCTCTGATGAGCAATTCAGTAACCTATTATGAAACAAACAAAAAAAAACACCCAAGTGCATCTATTCTTGAAAGTTCCCTCTTCTATAATGAGCTGTACCTTGGCTTCTTTGTGAATACATTTCTACAGCAAGGATCATTTTTATAGTAAAATTTGTACATACAATTATTTTTTTTACAGTTTTAAATTGTCCCAACAACTGTGACAAATTGCTACATAATACAATGTAGTTTCAGTTGTCAAGCTATCACTTAACTAAGTGCTTAAAAATTTACCAGAACACTTCTAACCCCCATTAACTATGTTCAGAATTCAAATCAAAAGGAACATAAATTAAAGGTCATAAGAAGCTTCACCTGAAAAATAGCAACTTGAAGAGAAAGTATACTACAGCGATGTGATAAATGCATTGATACATACTTATCTAGCAGGAGAAAAATACTTAATTCTTATTTTTTTTTACAGAAAGAAAATATGAAACAGTCCGTCATACAGGATGAGCAAAAACCCAAAGACTAGAGCAGTTGGATTTTATTGATCAAGCAATACCATGTTTTCTGTCCAGTTTTAATTTGCTCAGATAACAGATGTTCTGTGATAACTGAATACAGATATGTGTGTAGAAAAGGGCAGGAAGGAAGTAATTTCCTACTCAGTCTGATTGCACCCTTGGGGATTTGGTTTGTGTAGCAAAGAAAATATTGATCTGAAAGTCTTAAGCAGTTGTGTGTAAAGCTTCTGCATTTCCACAGCCTGGGCAAGAGAAAAGCAAATATTTCTCCTCTTACACGTTGAAATGCAACTGTTTATTAATCACCTGTAAAATACAAGTTTTTGAAAACAACCTAAAATCCACAATGTTAATAAATTTTGTTTTTAGAAACATTAACACCAGTTATCTTTGCCCTGAACTTTATATTGCATATTTTTTGGATTTGTTATAAAAATTAAATGCTTTTGGTCACAGCACTCCATTCAGTTGAAAAACCTGAAGCTTGATGATGTAGACGCTATGAATTTGTTGGAGTTCAATAAGAAACTGAACAAACTTATGGAAGAGAAATTAACCATGAGTTGTTTAATGCACACCAACTATATTAGGCAAGAATAAATCACTCACGTTGCAAACAGCTGAAGGTTTGGAGACAAATAGGAGGG
Organism: Limosa lapponica baueri; assembly: GCA_002844005.1. NCBI lineage: Eukaryota > Metazoa > Chordata > Aves > Charadriiformes > Scolopacidae > Limosa > Limosa lapponica. The sequence goes on from KZ505852.1 coordinate 587,432, forward strand.
ATGATTATACATACCAGCCTTGCTTAAATATTATTCTACAGGCATCCATTTTTGGCTGCTATTTGCCAAAAGAATATTTGGCTATACGGATCTTTGATACAAACCTGCTCATCATGTTCTTAATCAATAAAGGGGATTTATTTATTTAGATTACTGAAAATAATGTTTTGCTTTTGTTTAGCTCAATTCCAGAGGAGGAAAGCAGGGTAAATAAACCCTCGTAAAGAAGTTAAAAGCTCAGAATCAGTAAAGCTAAAAAGGATTACAGTCACATGCCAGAACACACACATACAAGGTTTGTGTCAAAAATTGCAAGTTACACACATGGCTGTGCCAAGAAATGCACTCCTTGTCTTAGCTAGATTACAGGTAGAAGCAAAAAGAGCTAAAGAAAGAGACACAGACAAAACATTGAAGAAGTCTGGTGATTTGAAGCCTATGAACAAAATCTAGCCTGTACACATTTGTGTTTTCCTTGTCTTAACATTTGCTTTGTTGTTACTTCTTGGGAAAAAAGGTACAGAAAGAAAATATCTATGCCTGATTACTTTAAAAAGACACGTAAAACGTGCATTGAACCTGATGCTTTTGGTGTTTTTCTTTTTTTTCATTTGCCATTTTTGACATGCTCCTTTTTAAAATTGTCCTTAGAGAAATATTAGGGGAAACATTCTAATTATCTTTGTTTTAGAAAGGCTGAAATAGCAAGTGTCATTCTGTAATTGAAGGACAGCTGGCTGTTACTGTGATAATGACATGTCAAATGAAGATCTTTTCCACTGGAACACATTGCTACCCCTGATTATAGGTTAAATTCCCAGAATTAAAACCCCATTCATAAGGATCTGAAAGCCTGAGCTTAAGACTTGTCTTCCATATGTGCCTGTTCTCACAGAACAGTGGATGCTACTCCATAACTGCCCACATGAGCAAACAAACAGAACAAAAACATGGCTACAGGGAACATCTTTAAACTATAAATGGTTATTAACTGAGATACAGTGCATGCTGTGCACCTTATTACACTCTAGCAAAATGACTGTGACTGGTAAAATGCCAAAAGCTCTAGGATTTCCTTACTTAATATATAACATTTGAGCAATAGAATAATTTCTTATGTGATTTTTATGCCACTGGCCATCATTTATTTAAGTATTACTGTATAGCAGTGTTTCTGCAATCAAAAATAAGCATTTTCTTTACCCATCATTATAATTTTCTACTGATCTAATTTTAATAGGAGGCATAGAAAGGAGAACAGACTCAAACTGGGTTTTTTAAGATATTTTGATACTTTATAAAACCCAACAGTGCATAAGAAGAATCTATTTATGGTTCACCATATAAATTATCATAAACTACATTTTTCCGATGTCTAAAAAGCAGCAAACTCCAATCCTGATGTCAATGCAGTTCACACGAAGTAACTGAAGACCACAAGACAGCGCTCATGAGCTTCGGTCTCAAATAAAGAACCAAATTTTTGAATGGTTTTCTCTAACACACAAATGAAGACCCATGTTGGAGTACAAGTTCCAACTGATTTTAACAGCAGTTAATGTGTTTTAATCTGCAGTACACAAACACCACATGTTTACCGTTCACTACAGATGCCGCATGCATCATATTGCCCACTAAAGTTACAAGGCTGAGTTGCTGCTGCAGGCTAGAGTAATACTTCTTTTTCAGCAAATGAATTTTGTTTACTGCCTTTGCTGCTCAGTGAGTGAAAAACCATCAAGTTTGGAGCTGAAAGCGCAATAGAATCAGTAGATAAAACTCTGTGGATCTGTGCAGCTAATTGTTTTGCTTTTGGCTATGGCATATGTATTACTTGACTGCTAATTTCACGCTCTGATACTGCTTCTTTATAGCAGCAGATGAAACCGAAGCTCTAGTACCCCGTTCAAATAGGCTGATAAATATGTATTCCACCCCTTTGCAATATGTTTGACACACTCCTCACCCATTGTTTTGCTTCCCTTTTATGAAGTCTAAAACAGTCCCCTATTTTAGCTCTTATTCTTGCCGTTGTCAAACCACAATTATGTATGCTCCTGGCTTATTCAGTATGCAAAAAAGGAATTCTAATTTTCCTCTTTACAGAAAGGCTCTTACAAATTTGTTGTGTCTGTAGAGTATTTAGATTTCAGGTGGGGGTACACGCTGCTGTACACTTCTAAAAAACTTCAGGAGAATAACAGCAGCACATTTCTCTGCAGATTGACAAATAGACACTGAAGAAATCATACTCTTCTACGTGCATAACTGAACTTACCAATTCAAACTGAGATTTAGATTCCTTCTAGGAACAGCAAAGATTGCTGCTGTAGTTAATTCGGACCTATCTGGCTCTCAGGACTGAGATGAAGATACAGCACTGTAGCATAGCCTAAGAGGGGGTCTGAAAAAAGCTAAAGCTTTGGCTGGTCCCCAAATTATTTGAACACCATGAAGGGAAAGCAATGTTTCTAATGTTACCTTTAAAAGAAGTAAAAGGAGACCAAGAATATTGAAATCTATTAAATCCATGATAATTATGCAATAGTGGATCATACAAAAAGAATAATAAAAGCCAAATGGCTGTGAAATCAGGAACAAATGTGATGAAACTGAAAAGCAAGTCTAAGGAGACAAATCCTGCTGGTCCAATTCAAATACGTATTTATTTCCACTGAAATACAACAGTAAGATTTTATGTTCTTAGACCACTGATATACCAGGAACTATCTACAATATTTTATCTGTGAAAGAAACTATAATTGTTGAATTTCCATAATTATTAGGTTAAATGCCTCCCCTTCTTTTTTTCCTTGAGATTTTTTGGTTTATTTGTTTTGGTTTTTTTTAAGTAGGAGGGATTTCTGCATTATTAAGGAGAGGATCTAAAAGCCAGATGTAAACAGGAGATGGAAAGAGAGAAAGAAAAATTAAGAGAACTGGGGCATGTCTGGGGCACCCCAGACATGTCAAGAATGAGAGGACTTGGAATGAGTAAGTCTTTGGTATACTCACATATGAAATCTAAGAACTGCAAAAAAAGGAAAAACCTAGTGTATGCAAACTTTCAAGTTCATACTTATTTGTGAATTTAGCAAATATATTATACACATGCATTTATGTATATAAAAATAAATACACACACACAACAGGCATACAATTTTAGATCCTGGGCAACACAAGTCTGGTTTCCTATAGAACAGATCTTCATCATTGCCTAGCAACCAGAGCTATTTTTATGTCAAACTGTAATAATTCAACATTTCAGCTGTCCTTACAAAGATTTGAGAGTAGGGGAGATCACTTAAATCCTATCTCTTCCCATTTGTCCCTCCAGTACTCTGACATTTGAACTTCTCAAAACCAAAAATCACTCCTTCACAGAAGCCACATTAGGACAATTTCAGCATATAAAGTGCAGGTCTGAGGAAAATTTTGAGTGATAGAAAACTATACTATTCAGCAAACTGCTTTCATTCCATGTATGGGCATGGTTTACTAATTTGTATTTCCTATAATATATCTGTAGGCTCTGAGGCAATAATAAAAGGTCTGTGCAGCTAATGCTGTGTAATAATGTCTTAAGGGATAAGTTATAACAGTACAGTCTTGGACATAAAAGGCATTTTACTGAACATTATAAACTGTTGTATTGCCTATTAATTACAGAACTCACTAGAAGAGATGAATGAATACTATTATCCTGGGATTTTGTATAAAGAAGTTAACTGAAATTGAAATTCCCTTACAAGAATTATAATACAAACATGAGGGAGGAAGGGATGGGAGTTTAAAGCCAAAAAACAGGTATAATGCTTTCCCAAATCCAATGCCTGTTGCTGTCAACAAAAAAGGCTAGATACATTATGTGAAAATAACATCCCTTAAGTATAAATAAGATATGATTTGTGAGACTTGATCCCGCATATTCAAACTGCGTTGGCTATCTTGAACACAATCTTCCATATATTCTTGCACATCTCAACTCAGAATTTTATTTTTATTTTTTTTTTTAACATGTTCTGTGGTTTACTTTTGGAAAAATCAGAATCAAAAAGACTGGCAAGGTTAACATTTCCAACCAAATAATATGCTTTGGCCACAGCACACAACCATCTTCTACGCTATCTTCAGGTAAAAATATGAAACTAGCACAATAAAAACTCAGAGGTTCCTCTCAGATAAGCTCTATTCCTGTTTTGGAAACAAGGAAACTGGAACACAAGGAATTCAGACACTGACACTGATTTTAGAGTAACTGAGTTTCAGTGCTGGTTCCAAGAGTGGGACGTACCTAACTGCTTTAAGATGTGCTACATTCAAAAATTAGGCAGGTTGGAAGATTGCACAGAAGAGAATCAGGAGAACTTGGCTAATATTCATTTACCAATTAATAAAATTCTTTTTTGGTAAGTAATTTCCATATGTTTGGAGATAAATCAAAAGCCAATTGCAATTCTTTCTTAACTACGAGATGCACAAAGTATTCACTACGCAGAAACTGACCAACTCCAGATCTTTTCTTTTTTAAATACTATAAAAGTCTGTAAAGCTGTTTACTTTGTAGAGGTTTTCCCAGAAATAGGTTTAGGCAAGGTACCTTTCCCCACTGTTCCTTTTGGAATTTTAGTTCTTTCTATTGCACTTCCAGGAAAGGTGTTTTTGATGAAAAACACTGTTGAAGCTTAAGAACCACGTTCAGTCATGTTTCAGGAAATAAATTACAATTCCTTAGGAAAAAAATAATCTATGAATCTATATAAAAGCAAAACAGAGAGTATAATTGGATCCTTTAAGTGTTGATTTTTGCCCTTGAGTATGCTGGATCAGTGCTAGCCTGAGTGCTTTTACTAAATATTAACACAGTGTTCTCTAAAACAAGCAAAGGGTATTAAGACAACATATTCCTGATGCTTATATAAAAATCATCTGTAAAAACCAGCACAGAAATACAATTCAGAGACCAGGACAAGGAGCCAAAGAAGAAACAGACAAATAAATTCTAATTAGAATTTCAGTTGACATTGGCAAGAAAAATTTCCTAGCTACACAGCAGACAGTATTTGATTTTCTTCCCTAAATTGAAAACATACCAAGCATTAGGTATACCAACTGTGTTTGGGATCTCCAAGCACAATCGGGGCTTCTGAAAATTGGGGCAATGCAAAAGCATGTTATTACGTATAATACTTGTCCCTTAAGACTTAGAACTTCAAAAACACAAAACAGACAAACAAGTGAGAGCCTCAGAAGATGTAACCCCCCTCAGAGAATAAAATTATCACAGATGACAAATAATTCACATCTAAACGTTGTCTGTTCACTAGCCTAATATTATTTCTTCCAGCTTTTGCTTTTCTATACCACTTATTAGAAAAATTATGGTGGAATTTTTTTTTTAAAAAGATTCAACTCATGTCAAAAATTTCAGATCTCCAAACATACCATACATGCAGGTGCCTATATACATATATTGAAAACATTTAAAATATCATTTCCCACACCAAACAGAGGCAAAGAAGTCTAATGATACAACAAGTTTGTTCCTGGCTCAGATGCTCACTGATTATGTTTTAACATATAAAAATTACTTTGAATACCTCCTAATGTAAAGGGTTCACTTTAGGACCTTTGGGTATTATTATAACTGCAAATTATTATCTCTTATGTTGGCTGTGTTCTTCCTACAGTCATCAAAAAAGATAAAATGTTCTCAAACTACCTAATTACTTGCCAAAGATATGCCCTAGTTTTCAGTCTAGATTTCTATCATTACATACATTTTCTAGAACATTATTGTGTGTATGGTAGCGCATATGAGGAGTAACGCCAGTAAAATTTTAGAAGAAATAAAGAATAAGCACATGCAGCAGCAGCACAGTGTCTTTACAAGTCCAGTGGGTAAAATAAGTTTCAACAGGTCTGTAAACCTCAGTAATCTTCATTTTAAAAAAATTATGTCATCAACAATGTTTGGGGTTGGGTTTTTTGTTGAGGTTTTTTTTTTTAACTTTTACTCCTATTTTCCCCTTTGGAATACTGTCCGTTCCAGTCTAGCTAGGCAATGAAATGATAATTTCATTCTTCACTGGTAATATCGAGGAGTGTAAAGTCCCTGGATACAGTATTGACCAACAGATGTAGTTATATGTCATTCTTAAATCTGACAATAAAAAGAACACATAGATGTTCTTCAATGAAACAACAGAGGACTACTTGATAAATAGGATATTAACATTCAATAGCTTCAACATATAATAATAAACTGAACAAAGTTATTTGATTATTGTATTTGATATCTCCAAAATAAAAAAGTAAATTAAAAAAATCAGAAAATATCTACACATTTTAACATAATTTTTTAAAATGGTGTTACCTCAGTCATTCAAGCATTTAAAGACTGCCCCTCACATAAAAAGAAGTAACATGGCAAAAGTAAGACAGAACAGTCCTGGAGCTACAGTGGCAGACTTTCTGACAGCGTGATAGAGGCACTGAGATGAAACAGTCGTTTTCGCGATTGAGTGGAAATTAGACTTATAAAACTAGCCCAAGAGAAAGGTAAAAATCAAAAAAACAGAAAGAAACTTTCCTACATTTTTGCAGGATGACAGAGATGGAAAAATTTATTCTTGGCTACACCACAAAGAAACCTCTTTTTTTATCCTACAATACTTACGCAGAATAAATGCACACCATAGCTGTTAAATAGCTAGAAATGTAAGTAAGCCTTCTAAAATATTTTAGTAGTATGCAAGCTTATAAAGTGACAAATGAAATGCATAGCTGAATTTCTAAGCACGGGCATTAACCTAGACTGGTAGGTTAATTTCACATATTAAAAGTCACAGAAGAAGTTGTTATTAGCAGCAGTGAGAATGAATTCGGGTTGAAGAATGCAATCACAAATTGTATGGAAGTTAATTTCCGGTCACCTTGCTCTGATACTTCTAACGACAGAATAAATTATATATGTTCCACAATAAATAAAATAACAGTGCTTATTCACCAAGCAGCATGTGTATCTCTATTGTCCACACAAACAAGGGCAAACGGCAAACAGGAAAGCTAGTCAGGAGAGATTTAATTGGCATCCCACCGAGATCTTGGCTTCTGTGATTCAGAAGCTCTAAAAAACATTTTTTCTTCTATATAAATATTTCAAGGGAGACAGGATCAAAGCCCCTTCCATTTTGCAGGTATCTCATAGCTATCATCCTAACTAAATATAAAAATAGTTAGAAATGATACTCTGAAATGGCAGCCAGAATAACTCTTCTTCATAAAAGGGCTGAGTGGAACCGTCTAATCCAATTAGAGGCACCTGGTGATATGACTGGCAAGCGCTGGAAAATGAAATCCAAAGTGGCAAACATCCAGCAGAGACAAATCAGGGTGCAAGACAGGGAAATGTGAATTTTTAGAGACTCAACTGTTGAAGACCTCACAAATGGAAAATACTAAAAATCTCAGTGTTTTCTCCCTCCCTGCCCCCTCAGCCTAAACACCTAATCTAGGAATTTCACAAAAACAGGTTCTTGTAAAACTCCTGTCCTTCTTGCACAGGAACGAGAAAGGATGTGGAATATTGCCTTTCCACTGAACGTACCACATAGACATATCCATGGACTATATTTGGACACTTTATCAACGGACACCCCTTTTTGTGTTCCTTAGTTCATTAGCAACTCATGTATTCTATTTGTAGGTAATTCTCAGTCACAGATGGACTGCTTCTGTGATACACGGTCTGCCTGCTTAGCAAGTAGCTTCACTTGCTAATCAGAGCTTTAGTACAAGATCTTTTCCAGAAAGTTAATTGAGAATCAATAATACAACCGGATGAATGCAGACTTCCTGATTTAATGCACGTGCATTTTATTCATTCAGCTTCAGTTAAAACAGCAAGCTCCCTGCTAGTGTTAGAACAAGTTGGGTTCTGTTGAACAAAAACATGATAGAAAATTAACAGATTATAAGCAACGGTTATAGAAAAAAGACTTTGCCTTCAGCCACAGAAAAACAGATGGTCAAACTGCTTACGAGGATCAAACTTTTCTGTGACTTAGAAAGGTGGTCAGGATCACACGTAGTCAAGCTTTCCCTGCATTTCTTCTGTTGCCAGCGTATGTACATCAATACAGAATGCTGGGAAGCACTCCTTACTTTGGGACGAGTGAAATAACTCTATGGGCATTTCAAAATTACTTGTCTATGCCATGGCTGCCTGTGGAATCATAAAAACCTGTTCTCTTGACTGTTATATTTGTGGATTTTTGTGTTTTTTGGGTTTTTTTACATTGGAATAATTGCATTGATTACATGCAAGGAAAGAGGTGTTTTGATTTCTTCAGCTCACAGTAAAATTCACATGGAACTGAGAACAACTCACTAAATCTGAACTAAATTAATAGTAGGGATAATTTACTGCTACAGAAAGGGATAAACACAGGCATTAAATGCTCAGTAATGGTAGGCTTAGCAGGTTTTCATGTCATGTCTTATCAGTGTTAGCATGATATGCATCATTTACTTACACAGATTAGCTTTCTCTAATTAAAAAAAATAATAATTATACATTGATTTTGAAAATTACTTTTCAAATCAGTGAGCACAGAGGTAGTATACAACTGTATAGGTTTTATGAGGGTTGAAGAAAGTGATGAAAGTTATAAACTAGAATGACAAAATAAAGCATCTAGAGGAAAGGGATGAGCTCCCTGCTGAGTCTCTCTAAATGAAACAATATTTGAAATTAATTCTGCTGTAAATAAGTACTGTTACATTCATAATTGTCATTTACATTGCCACAGAACTGTCAGTTTGCATATAAAAACAGATTTATTTTATGGCATCTCCATGCAGGAACTGAAATGCTATATAACTTCATAATAGCTCATGTTTCTAAAACAATTTCCTACAGAGATTCAAATCCCTCTATTAATGTATATGTTCAGATTTTTTCTTAATGCTGAGCCATTTATGGACAGTAGAAGGGTAAAGCATTCTCCAGCAACAGTCAACATTTTCAGGCAATAGCACTTAAAGATTGCTGATGCTTAATACCTCCATATAAACTCAAATAGTAATTTTGACTTACAGGACGACAATCATACAAAATAAACGGAACCACGGTTATCCTTAGTGTTCAGAAAGCACTTTCATTACCAAACTGAAAAGCATATGAAAACAATCTTGTTCAAAAAGTTTAGTCATATCAAAGATGTCAAGGTGTTGAAGGATAAGTACCAAAAATCCCTTACACAGTGGCAACCTTAAACCACCTAGTTCAGCTTATTTTACCTACTGGCCCATTTCCCATTAGACACTCTATATGAAAGAGGTGTCTGGAGACTGAGAGAGATCAAAGACAAATCTGACTTGGAATTTTGCAATTCAGCAGACAGAAAAAGAAAAGATATTCTTTTCTTTTTGCCTAATTTTTCATATGTGAAGGTTTCACATTCTCTTAAGGAAAAGGGAAGTTTACTAAGTACTTTTTAAGGTTACCAATATTGAAGGAAAGCAATTGCTTTAATATTGACTCAGTGGTATATCACAGACTTGCTGAACAAGAAAATTCTCTGATTCTTTGTCCCCACTTCATTAGGAAATCTGGAACAGCATGAGTGGCCTCCAACTTGCTCCTGCAATGATCTTCTTAAAATTATTGTTCACAAAACTTATCACACTGTCATCATTACGGTACAGAGGCAGAAGAAAAAGAGAGCATTGGGAAATGAAATGAGACAAGGAAAAAGAGCAGGGCAATCAAAATATATTGGCAGTGTCCCCAGAAGGACTAGCAGAGAGTGGTTGTATGCTGATAACACCTGGAAATACCTGAACAGGAACAGCCATTGGCAGGCTGCCCAGCTACTGGCAGTGATCATCACCACTGTCAGAAACGTTGTTCCTACAGTAACATCACATAAAGCGACTCAATGTTTTCTGAAACCACACGATGGAGATGCAGAAAACTGTTTCCCTTGGAGATTAAGAAACTATTCAAATATTGGGTCACCTTAACATGGGACTCGCTCTGTTGTGGAGCACTTAGTTAAAACCATGTGCTAACAGGAAAAAAAAACAGATTATGAAATAGAAAACACTACTGTTGCCTATACATTTTAGTAACGACAAGATGTGGTTACTGGTAACAAAATGAGAATGTGGGTTTAGATTCTTAGGCCGAGCCTAAGAATTTTTATTTTCTTTTCTTTTCTGTAGTATATAAAATTAAAGTAGCCACAAAATAACTTATATTGACTGATCAATATTTGTTCCCTCCTGACAAAAAGGGACAGAAAGCTTTCAGAAACTTCTCTGTATTTGCGGATTCCAGAAATGCTCATCATACTAGTTCTTGATTACCGCAAAGGAATTAAAAAATGCAAGGAAAATAAGCTAATCTTAATCTACACGTTATTTACAATGTTTCCTTTTTTTTTTTTTTTAGGCTAATTAGGGACAAATCCATCACCACTTTTTTTTTTTTTTTAAGTGAATTTAGCTGTGTCCAGGCTTGGTCACAATGAATCAGTGTATGATTGGGTTTCCCTCCTCAGTTCTGGCTTCTGACAACCACAGCAATCACAACATCCTTACTGCCAGCCAGTCAGTATCTCTCTCATCAATCTTATCTTTAGCTGCCTGTCAAGGAGAGAAAGGGAACATAAAGCATCGCTTTGTAGAAACCCAGATAAAGCTTATCAGTGACTTAAATTTAAAAAAAAAAAAAAAAAAGCCACCCAGGGAGATCTATCTCAAGAGGTCTATTGGTGATAATTAACATCTTACTTTAAGCTTACCAAAATTATTCTATAAAGATTTCCAAAGGACAATCTACTGCCACAAACAGATGAAGAGCTTTATTCAAGCTTACATTTTACGTCAAGGATATAAAAACTCTCCTGCACACATGCCATTCATGCAGTCTCGTTAACTACAGAATATGCAAATTAACTTGTTCTAAGGAGTCGTTATCAGATAACTATTTACAGGAGCAAATTGGAAGCAATGTTTCTGCTATCAATTACTCGCCCAAATATCTGATAAATTCTATTTATTCGGGACATTAGGAAGGCCTCCATTATGATATAGCACTACAGTTCTTCATAAATCTTTCTTCACAAACCTGCAACAAGACTGAGTATCCCTCAATTGCAAATGAGCCGCTGACCCACAGAGATTTCCCCAACATCAACTAAGAAGCCTGTGACATGAAAGAGGTTTTAACTGAGGTCTCCAGTGTCCAGTCCTGTACTGGAACTACTAGACTTTCTCTTCTTTAGTATTTTGCTTTCAATAAGAATAAATAAAATGAAAAAATACTTAATGTGGAATAACCACTTACACAGTGTAAGTAATAGAGATATATGTTTAGGGAAAAAGAATACTTTATTGCTCCAGAGTTATTAATCAACAGGGACTATTTCAAACACAATTCTCTTTCAAATGGCATACAGTTTTAAAGTATGCTCACTCTGCAAGCTCTGGCAAGTAACAAAATCAAACAAGCAGGAAATACTGTAATCATGTTTCAGTCAAATACTACGCAGGTTGCATAGTTAAAGACCATAGTTAATTCCTGGAAAAATGCTGCTCAGTGTGAGCCAACTTCCTCATTCTGGAGTTCCATTTATTTTTACCTCTTTGCTCGATAGCCTCAAAGTTTTTTAAGTAAACCAGGATGAGTTTTCTAAAACTACTGGAAATTAGCTTAACTCAGTAAATACAGAATTTAATGTCTGCTTTACTGCTGACACCATTTTGAGTTAAACCAACAACAAGCTGTTCTGAAATTTCTGTTCCCTGTAGATAAAAAAAGGTAAACTTCCCATCCTTATCCTTTAAGATTCCTACACACAGGTCTTTAGCGGATTGTTTGTTTTCTAATAATAGAACACAAAAATAAGCTTTCATCCTCCTGTACTAATTTTGCTCTATGTTCCACTTAGAGGCAAAAGCTCCGGAGCACAGAGTTCAGTCAATGAACTCTTTTTAGTGATTCTCTGCAGAGACTACAGAGCATGAGCGAGTTGATGACAACTTTTTCCAAATACACACCAGAACCCAATTGCTTTCTATCCTTCATCCTTCTGTGTATGCTCATATTTATACACACATACCCCCCACCAAAGATTTCCACAACTTTTCATGTGTTGAAATTTCTTTTTCATAGGCATTAAACAAAATAAAGGCCAAGCATATCACCCTTATACAAGATTAAAACAGCTCCAAAATTTGAACTGTAAGTACCCTGTGGGAAATATTGCTGGAGCACGAACATTCATTCATTATAAAAACTGATTAAACTTTTCCTTCTTAAAGCCTTAAGGTTATTTTCAGATTCTCCCTTCCCAGAATTGGGTCACCTTGGCTTTCTACCCTCTGCCCCGAATACATCATTTACCAGCATTAATTATCTTAATTTAAAATAAATTCAAATAAGCAAAGCATGAGGAGAAGGATTCCAGCAATAAAAGGACTGCCTCTAGAATCATCAAGTGGATCAGAATCAAGCAGGAGACTGAAACTAAGCCCCCTTTCTTCTTAAATTCCAAACAGAAACCCATATGAACTTTCAGGACAGAAAAAATACATCCTGATTGTTATCTGTGCTTGATAATTTCTTGCTGATTGTTTTTTGTCAGAGTTTATTAATAACGACAATCTACATCAACTGTCTTTGAGCCTCCAGGAGAGAATTTCCTTTTGGTCCATTCCGCACCCCAATCTCCCATCAGAAACGTGACTTTTCATGTACACAAATCAGGATAAAGTGTGTAGATTTTGATGCAGTCCTTGTCCTGAAGTATGATTATTCTAACAAGGATGAACACTGGCACCATAGATGTTTGGCACAGAAAGACACAGCCTGGTAACTAATATTACTCCTCAGCCTGTAACAACTATGCTGCTGCCACTTCTAAAACACCGACAGAAGTTCCAGGCAGCACGCCACCCATTTAGATGAGATATATTTTGTTTGGACATAGTTTGACAGTACATAAGGCAATGGTACACTGTGAACGAAAGATATTGTAAAAATAAGCCGTTAGGTTTTAGACATAGCTTTTGAAGCAGGGGGTGAATAACAGCTCATCCTATGGCCTCTCCTAGGATGACCAAGAATTACAAGGGAAGGCACATGAGGCAGCTCACCTGAGAGAAGTTAACACACAGGTTTGGGGCAAGGGAAGAAATTTTATTTTGTCTGTCTATTTTGTAACCAAAATTAGGAACACAGGAGAGAATAATGGAATAAGAAGTTGGTAAGAAAGAAAACAGCAGCTGAAAACCCACTGCTATGACTTGAGGTCCAAAAAAAAGTCATCTCTGCAGCCAGCATGGCAAGAAGTTTCACCACTTCGATTTGCCTGCAACTTCTGAGAAGGCAGCTGATGTAGATGGAGGGAAAGAGAAAAGCAGAAAAGTGATAGTATTAAGGACTATGGAAAAATGGAGTCAGTTCTGCCAGCGATGAGCAATTAATAGAACAAGGGAGTGCAATCATACTAAAACTATTTCCTAATTAAAATAATTATATTAGCCGGCCTTTAAGGAGATATATTTATAGCAAGTGTGACAAGCTATTAAGGATTCAATTTAGATCAGAAGTCTCAAATTATGTTTTTAGATGGGGGGGAGAGCAAGCTGCTGGCAAGCACAATAACTCATCTCACTTTAGAGTAATTTGTCTCTGGCAAGAGACACAACTTGAATTATTCTGCTGAAATCAGAATTCAAATAACTTCTGTGTATGTAGACACGTAGATTGAAAAGCATGATACATTCAACAAACTACTGAAGTAGTTGTCAAATGGTACTTGATCTGTAGTATTTATGTCCTAAGTTTTCTTATACAAATACCAACTTTTAACAGTCTTAGAGTTTTTGATTTATTTGTTCATTTTTTAATAAGTTTCTATGCAGTATACACTAAACACTACAAGGTTCTCATGCTTGTATTTTTCCTATATTTATACATTGCTAAAGATAACTGGAGGCTCCTTTATGGTTTCAGCTGGCATGGAGTTGACTCTTGCTAGCAGCTGGTATAGCCCTATGTTTTGGATTCGGGATGAGAAATAGTGTTGATAGCACACGGGTGGGGTTTTTTTGTTGCTGAGCTCTCAAGACCTTTTCTGCTCTTCATACGCCCCTGTCAGCCAGCACATTCGGAAAGCACAAGAAGGTGGGAGGAGACACAGCCGGGACAGATGACCTCAACTGACCAAAGGGATATTCTATACTATATGATGTCATGCTCAGTATAGAAGGCTGGGGGAAGAAGAAGAAAGCGGGGGGGCACTCTGAGTGATGGCATTTGTCTTCCCAAGTAACCATTACACTTGATGGAGCCCTGCTTTCCTAGAGACGGCTGAACACCTGCCTGCCCATGGGAAGCAGTGAATGAATTCCTTGTTTTGCTTCGCTTTACCTGTGAAACTGTCTTTATCTCAACCTGTGAGTTTTATTTCACTTGTACTCTTCTGATTCTCTCCCCAGATCTCAACTGGGGAGAGTGAGCAAGCTGTTGTGTGGTTCTAACTGCCAGCTGGGGTTAAATCATGACAGTTTCACCTCTGAGTAACTTAAACAGATCCTATGGGTTGTCAAAGTGTCCAGAACCAGCATATTAAGACTAAAACGTCCACAGTGATGTGTCTTAAAGGTGTGGAGGTGAGGAATACAGGCAGGAACAAAAAAATCATAAGAAAATTACCTAAAAATTTTCAAAGTTCTTTATTTTCATTGCCAAGCATAGCAGAACTGTTGTTTTCAGTGGAAAGTCAAGATCAAGGAACAGGAACCCCAAGTCAGACTGTGAAATTAGTACTTTGGACTTGCTCTAAATACAAATATTCTGTTAATACAAAATCCTTCTTCTGCCATGCAGATTGGCTCATCGGGTTAGTTTTAAAGGATAAATACACTTTGTGTTGTACAGAAAGGTCTCTTGGAACGAGATCAAAGGTATTGAAGGTACACCAAGAGCTTATTGCCAGCAACTTTCAGCAGAAAAGCCAGTTTATGTCACTCAAACCTGGTAGACTATACATGTATCTTGTAATTACTGCAATCCATAGAAGACTTCATTAATTTTTTTTAAATTATTAATTTAATCACATGTCAAGAGGTACAGCAATACGTAGAAAAATAATGTATATTATGAATTCAAGGAAAAGTAAATTGACTGGTATTTTTCAAGTCATCTGTTGTCACTAGCATTTCTCATCCAGCAAAGGCTTTTTTTCATTAGCTTTCCAATGCTTGTCTGCTCCATAATCCTAAACCCTTGCTGCAGACTACTGAAGGCAATGGCAATTCACCTTTTTGATCCCATTTCATTCCCCAGACATTGCTATTTCCCAGGAGTGAGCGTTTTCTCTGTAAGGCCTGATTGTTATCCCTCTCCAAGTGCTGATGTACATTTTTCTTCTGCCCCAGCATTACTGTTATCTACAGTGATTTATTGATTAAATTAATTTTTTCCCCTGAACACAGTAGCATATTAATAATCCGGAGATTACTTTAGGATGTCAGGGCTCCCTGTAGCAATGTGAGAAACCCATTTGCTACTACAGACAACAAAATACGAGTTCTGCTGATAGCAGGACTAAATGGGATAATCTAGAATACTGAACTTGTTGCTATCAACTGGAGTGCAACACAGTGCTTAGTAAATTGGCAATTAATAGACATCGTCCTCCTAAGGAGACCAGCACCCAAGGCCACTAAAAATTCAAGAGTCTGCTTTGCAGTTCAGCATGGAAAGGCCATGTAGTGCTACAAGAATGTTTTCCTTCCTTCTTCTTTCATTAGAAGCAATGAACATTCAGAAATCCTCATTTCTATAACAGAAAAATAGAATAGACAGAGACGCCAGTACCCCCAGGACTGTAAAAGTTCTACTCTGTTTCTTTGTGACCTTCATCAAAAGAAGTAAAAAAACCCAAACCATAATTTCAGTTAACTACTAAGTGGATGAAATTGATAACTCGACATATCTGACAAATTCACCACAGGACCAGGCAAGTAGGAAAAGGTACAGCAGTGCTGCTTCACAGAGCCCGAAGTTTCCTCTTTTTTCAGTGGTCATTATCATGTGTTCTTAAAACATTACCAGCTTAATATGATTTTTTATTTTACCATTTTTATATAAATATATTTTTAGATTTTATAAGTATTTATCTATCTTTATATTTTTATATCTATTTATCTCCTTTTAAAGCAATTGTGCATGTTACCTTAGCTTGGTCTCATCAGCATTTGCTTCTTATCCTTTCTATAAGGTAAGTAATTTCATAGTGATTAGAAATGCCAGACAACATATCAGTCTTGTTCCCATTCATGTCTATACCAAAAAGCCAACACTACTTTCTTCATATTATCTGCAGAAAAGTTATCTAATAAGCCTATGGGTAACCTAGGTTTAGCTCTCAACAGTTTTCAAATGCACCTCAGCCTATGAAAAACACATACAGAAGGACTGAGAGAGAAAATAAGTTCTACTTCATCCCATTTTAGTGACTGCTTTGTGGAGAGCACAAAGAATACAGATAGTTGTGGTTCTGCTGGCTTTAATATGGAAGTTCATATACTAAGAACTCGATGGACAGCACCAAATCATTCCATACAAGTCATATCAAAAACATATGATAGGTTGTATATGTTCTTTGAACGTGTATCTGCTAGATTGAAATTAATGATGAAATCATTAAACACTTTTGAAATATCTATATTTAACTATTTAAACTCATTATAAAGCAATTATCCTTTTAAAGTGTATGTATAATCAGCTTTATCTTTCCATGGCACTGGTGAGCTTTAGAGGTTTCACTATGCATTTGATACAGCTATTAGTAAACACTGTCATGAAATTAACTCCACTTAAATGAGCAGCCTGCTAACATAATAGTAAATACACATGCAGCACTGTAAGAAACAATTGCATCATGGGTCCTTTAATTTAAAAGTATCAATACCACATATTCTAAAATTAAAATATTTTTAAGTTGTATTTAATACCCCCTCCCCAACTAATGTCTTTTAAACATTTTCCATATAGCTTTTCAAATACTACACTGAAAACAAGAATAGTAACAATGACCTCTACTGACAGTTTCAGCTGTAATTTAGATGGATCTGATCTAAGACAGAGAGGAAGAACATGCATGTCGTCCATACACTTATATCAGAAAGACTGAGTGCTCTGAGGTTATTATGACAATCCAAAAGCACTTTATTCTACAGTATTGGAATGAATTTTTAAGTCCCTCCATTTTATTTAATCAAAGCAAAGAATTCATTGTAGATTTGCACAGTTCATTCATCAGTCTGAATTAAATTTTTGATAAGCCATAGTTAAATTTTTCATAACATAATGATCTGCAGTATAATAGCCTTTCACTTGCTTCTCCTATGCTTTCCCCATTTCCTTGCCATCAGCCACACTGAATGGCCTAGGCACTGGAGAAAAAGAAATATCAGCTACTTTAAAATACTGAATATAAGAATATTCACAAAGCTTCAGGTCAAGCATGGATATTCACAAAGTAGTAAGTCAGCACACACTATATTCTTATTAGAACCAAAACAGTAGAATCCAGGCACCAAACCTTCTTAACAGTATATCCAGATTTAATTTTGAGCATCTATTCCAGATGCAAAAAATTATTCTCGTACCTAGAATCCTATCAAAGATAGTCCTAGAAGATCAAAAGATTCCCTTTTTACAGACATTTTTCGTCTGACATTTTTTGCATGAAATGCTTATTCCATCAAGACTAAACATTTAGGAAAACTGTCTTGGTTTTTCTGAACTTTCTCCACAAAACAAGCTTCTAACTTGTCTTCTACAAGCTACTAATTTTGTCTTCTACTGTTTCAGCTGTTTGTATTCTGAAAAGTCCTGCAGCCTTTGTTCCTGACACACTCATGGTCACGCAGACTGTACTGGAACTCAGGGTTCCTGCTACAGGGTTTGTGACTCCGAGTAGCCCTATCAGCCAAATCTCTGCTACAAAGCCAACTCTGCTTTAATTTATTACAAGTAAGTTAATAGGGTATGCAAAAATGCAAGTCTACTTGATGGAATGTATATGGATAAAAAAATAAAAATAAATAAAGACCAAATAGTCCCTCAACTAAGACAAATTTCTTAAATACAGTATTTGTTGCAGCTACACTCAAAATAGACTTCTTATTTGGCACCAGGAAGAGGTAACAGAGGTAAGTGTGTCTGATTTTTTCTGATGAGCTTCTAATTTCACGAGTCCCCATTCAGCATTTACCTAATTAATTTGCCCAACTGCTCAAAAAGAACTTTTTTTTTTTTTTTTTTAAATTCAGGTAGTCAGCAGAGATTGACATTTTATTTTCTTTTAAGCTCAATACTGTGTTAATGATGCGTCAGAAACAACTTTTAAATCCCAACTCCCCCAAAATTTTTCATAGACTCATTTAGGCTAGCAGGGACCTCACAAGGTCACCTCGTCCAAACTCCTGCTCAAAACAGGGACAATACTGAATTCAGAACAGGTTGCTTTGGACTTTGTCCAAACAGGTCTTCAAACATTGCTCCCGGCCCTGGATGGGGCTCCCTCTCTCTATTTCTCCAGAAATTCTTGTCAGAAAATAACAGTAGCTGCTAACTGCTTTATGAAGTAGGCAACTTAACACAATCATTTTTTCATTCTGTCTCAATTTATCACAAAGCTAATGAGAGGATGCACTTATGTCTCAAGTTCATACACTTCTGGATTCATTTTAGTCATTAATAGGAAGAAAAATAGTATTTCATTGGCCTGCGCTGCTAATGGCATTTAACTCCTAAACTAACACTTGCTTTTTCTATTTTCTGTAGTCCGTAATAAAGCTAAAGGAATAGAATCAAACAATTTATATGTCTGAATCTGTGAACAATTAGGAGAATGTGCCAGGCTTCCCAATACAATAAAGATATACCATGCTAGTCTCCAATATACAAGGGCTGCCATATTGGAGCAATATTTATCTCTGAATACAGATATACTAAATTCTATAGAAACAAAATGGAACCATTAGTATAAACCACTAAGAAGCAACTTTGGCACTGCTAGTTCCTCAGCATCACCAGCAAAACACTACAGATGAAACCAGTACTCTCGAAAAAGATTCAGTCTATCTTGTACTATGCAAATATACCTTTTTCATATATTAACATTCTTGTACAGCCTTTCAAAAAGGCAATACTTATATATAGCAGAATTAATTCCCCATCAGCTTTAATTTTCTAATAAATCACAGTTATACATTCTACCTTTAGAAATAGATGAGCATGCCTGTCATCATCCAATCCAGCCCAGCAGTTTAAAAAAAACACAATGGGGAATCACATTTGAAAAGTATAGAACGTCACACTACCAGTTTTTGTCTTCTACTCAGAACTGCAATACTTCACGGAAGTCACCACTGACTTGTAAGAGCAAACTTCACTCAAAATATGCAAAAGCAGATCTGAAACCCATCTTTTCTTGGCTATAACCTTTTGATGACAGCCACCTTTTTGAATTTGACCAAAGTTTAAGAGATATTTTCATGTATTCCAAGCTGGATAGATTTTAAATTGATATATCTTGTGCTTTGGCCAGTTAGGAATAATTAGGTTGCTGGCCTACTTAAAGGACAGACAAAAGATACCTTTTAAAAAAACTGAGCAAAATCTTTTTAAATAAAATAAAACAAAACACTATGTGTTAAGATACAAGTATAATGCTATGCTTCCCCCCACCCCACCCCACATCAGTAAGTTTGTATCAGAAGTGATGCAATTTTAGAGCTCTTCTGCATAAGTTTGTGAATTCCAGCACAGGTATTGGAATTCAATTCAACAGAAATCCATTTGAGAAGAAAACATCATCTAGACTGAAGGAAAACTGCTTGAGACAACAGCAAGTAGAATTGCTCTGGGACGATGTCAGAACTGTTAGATTTGGTTGGTTTTGAACCCAGATCAACTAAATCTATACACCTTATTTGGGCTAAGAGAAAATGAGAAAAAAAGCCCATACAGAAAGAATAAGAGGTTGCCACTTCTTAGGACTCAAAAGGGAGAAATGTTTTCCTTGTGGGAATCACGGTACTTGAGCATCCCCTGGAAATGTGCACATCTATGAAGCAGACAAGTCTCTGTGACGGTCATCAGAAAATATTAAGACATCGGGTAAGACAAACGTGCATTCCTTTAAAAATAATTAATCTTTAATGGATTTGTTTCAAGTAATGAGAATACTTGAGGAACATCTTATCACTAAATATCAGTAAACATACACCTAGAGGAAAGAATTGCAGATGCTCAAATTCACGCAGGTCAGCAAGGCAAGGTGACTGAGCCACAGAGGAAAAACAGCAAAAATTTTATCCCAGACTAAAGCACAACGCGTACCAAGACATCCTTATATTTGAAATAGAGGATGATGGTATTTTTTTCTCACTGACATAGCAACAAAAAGCAAACCAAGGCCCCTAAAAAATAAAAACAAAATACTCGCCAACAAAACAAAAGAAAAAATCCAAACGCAACAACAACAGAAAACAAAAAAAGCAAAACAAACCCATCCACATTTCAGCTATTCCTGCAAGCTTCTTGCAACTTCTAACAAATATGAAGGAAGACCTGTCTTGTAATTTATTTATCTGAAACTGAAGAACAGAATCACAGAGCAAGGCAAAATAATTTATTTATTTTTTCCGAGAGATCCTGTAAAGGTATCTTACAATGTACTATACACAGAGTATTTCTGCATATAGTATTTCAACAGCTAGACGTACATCTAAATCATGTCCTTCCTAACACCGCCTGCATCCCTTGAAAGCATCTCAGCAAGTCTTTCCCCACACTCCCAAGGTGAGAAGTTGAAAAACATCCTCAGGTGCTGATGGAGCAGTTAAGCCTTGGAATGGTGGTTGAAATGACACTGTAAGACTCGGCAGCATTTTCACTGAGGCAGTACAGTCTGTGGTTTGCATATCAGTGTCAGATAAGGCTGACACCGGTACATCCAGAAAAAACAGAAGAGCATTGCAATGGCTCAGATTTACACAGTTTTAATCCCATATAATTCCACAATAGGCCTCATGCCTGTTGGTTCTTATTGGTTGGCTCTGGGCTTCCAAAGGCATGTAGCCAGTAGGAAACATTAGACAAAAGGACTTAGGTGGAATTAGGTGGCATTTAGGCTGAGCGAATCTGGGCCATACTATACTATCCTGTTTCTGAAAGCCCTGAACAGTGCCAGTGTATTTTGACCAACAAATAAGTAACAGAGGGATTATGGGAAAAGAACTGCATCTGAGTAATACTTCATACCAAGATCTTAGGACATACAATCAATTGTTTTGATACATATCTTCAATTCAGTTTCTGCAGCAGAATTAGGTTTGTAGAGCTTCAAGATCTGTAGTCCAGTGGAATATGGGGGACACATCCAGTTCATAAACTGATTTTTTTCCCCTCATTGACTTAGCCTATGAATAACAACACTAAAAAGGGCTGATCTGTGAAATATTCTGCTCAAGTTTCTGCCCTCTCCTTTTGCTTAACTAAAGGATTCAATCTATCTGAACTGTTATTGCTCAATTACTATAATAATAAAAAAAGGCATCAAATAGATAAAGAGTCAAGGAACATTAGTGATATATCTCCAAGAGTGCTAAGAGCAAAAACTACGTGCAGCCTCATGTCACTATAATCAAGCAATTATTCTGCCCCTATTTAAACCACTTAATATAAATCATTTTTAATATATATGTCCAAATATATTAGAAGATATGTGAACTGTTAAAAGGAATTTGATTGAGTTTCATTATAATCCTTATATTACACTCCCTTCTAGTTTTGCTTCTCTGCTTCTTAGCCAGGTTATGATCTGTAGTGATACACAGAGGTACCAATTCATTTTCAAATATTTTCAGGCATAAACTCAACTCCTAGTCATGAAATTAATTTTTCCATAATATTAAAGATAACCAGAGCTGAAAAATGAGTCAAAAAACTCTTCCAAAACTAACTCAAAACTACCTGTTTCTCTAGTCATTTGCACATTAAGTGATAAACCTGTCTTTTAGGAATTTCCATGAGGAAAGGTTGGACATCTAACAGTAATGCTGTACCTCAGTGGTCTCCAAAGTGAGGTGTGCAAGAGAATGCACTGGAGTGCAGAAAGGAAATATTAGAACTTCAGTAATACATGTGTATAATTTATAAATAAGTATGCATATACTGCAGGTACATGCTCAGAAACTTTTTTACTGATAGGGGTACACAATCAAAGAAATTTGGAGACAGCTACCCCTAGCTGATTCTTCAACTGATTTGGGGACATATTATTCAGATGCTCTTCCCCAAGGAAACCAGTGGCAAACTGAGCCATAATTAAGGATCTGCCTTGACAAAGGTGCAGGTAGAACTTCCAAGCTTTCTGCAGAACACTTCACTGAAAAAAAAGATGCAAGTGTTCCTAATCCCCTAACTGATGTTAACACAATAAAGTTCTACTGGAGACAAGCAGTTTTTCTAGCTTACATGTAAGTAAGCTTACATGACAGTTTAGACATAGGCTTCTCTGCTCTCTTCTGCTTCCATACAACTGCTGGAGTCTCCCCCATGCAAGGATTGTTGCTGGGGTGGTTTTTTGTCCATTGAACGGAGCAGCTCTGCACCAAGGACCTGTGTCAGGGTTAAACCCCAGTCAGCAGCAAAGAGCCACACAGTCCTTTTGGCTCAACCCCCCCCCCAGCAGCGGAATGGGGGGAAAGTGGGAAGAAAAAGGCAAAACTTGTGGGTTGAGATAAAGGGAGTTTAACAGAACAGTGAATGAAAGAGGAAACCAACAATAATACTGACAGAGGAGTGTACAAAATATGGTTAATGTGCTGCCGCTCACTGACCACACCTGAAGCCCCAGCCCCCTCTGAGCTGCTATTCTTGCCCCCTCCACAGTTATATACTGGGCATGACAGCCTGTTTGGGTCAGCCCAGTCTCCTCCATTCCCCAACCCCCCCACCTGCTGTGTCCCAACAGCAACTTGTGAAAATTAACCCCATCCCTGACAGAACCAGGGCAGACCAGGTAGAAGTTCACTGAGTGAACCGGGAAGCGTTTGTCCCATGTGGCCTCCAGCCTCCACCCCTTTCTAACCAAAGGAAATAGGTCGTTAGTGGCTCCAGCCTCCACCATCACCTGCTTAGTCACATTCCTCAGGCCAAGCACTCCAAAGGAGTAAGACAACCTGGTTTGAGCTAAGCAGATCAGCTTTCAGCCGTCAGTGTGGATAGAAACCCCTTTTGAAGGCTTACACACAAAATCTACATACTTCCTGGTTTACTTTGGCTAATTGAAGTTGAAAGTATAGCTCTTTTAGGAGGACAAGAACACAGGATAACATAGACAACACCTGGTTCTTATTAAAGCACAGTTTATGTTTTTAAAGTCATGCTTAGTGGAGATGAAAGGAGAATGCATCTATCCTCTCCTAGGTATTTACCAGTTTTGTTCAAGGTTACGAACATTTTCTCTCACAACTATAGGGAGAAGAGAATCCCTACACTCTTTTTTAATAGCTTCTGCTAGCAGTGATAAGCGCTAGAAATGAAGTTCTGAAACCTCTCCTGACTACAGCAACTTTACCTGTTCAACAAATCATTTGTATAGGATTCATTATATAATCACATATGCCTTTCATATGTTGAGCTATGAGCTACATAAATAAAATCTGATTAATGAGATTATAAGCAAATTGCCATTAAAATGCTTTCCATTACTACTAAGCAGGTAATAATTCAGGCATCCACACTACCTTTTTTTCTTCTTCTTTTAAGGCAACACTTCCATTTGGCTTTGCCAAATTTGAAACCCATCCAGGTTTACCACATTCAATAATTAACATATTTTGACCTTGTATTTTGGTGGATTTCTTCCTAAGTCAAATCAGGTCCTTGAGAAAGAATATCACAAATCTCAAAATTTTCTTAGGTATACTCAAATAAAGCCTCTATGAAACTGCATATTATTATCATTATTTTAATTAAGTTGGACACTTCCAACATTTAGATTAATATTTCTAATATTTTAAGGTAATTCATCACGTACAATTAAGTATGTACTCACTTTAATTAATAAATGACCAAATCTGAACAAGTGATGTGTACAAGGAGTGACTTTCAAATTTAAATCTATGCATTGAGACAGACGATCACTGATGGTAATGAGACCTTGAAAGACTTAGCAGAAAGACCACTGAAAAATGTAAATTCTTATTTTTGGAAAACCTCTACCAGCACTCCATAGTAAAAATGCTGTTCTGTATAGCATTTTATACCAACTGAACTACAGGAAAGGATTTAGAATAGTAAGACTGAGAAGCCACATCACAGACAGCTGAAATATTTCTGTGACAATTTTATTGTGTTACTTGCAGAGAAAGTGTCAGCAGCCTTTGTTAATCTACTGCAACTCTGTTTGGGATTAGAACTATTTAAATCAGAGCATCTATTAATGGACACTGTTACCATTATGTCTGTACCATTTTGTACTTTTGCAGAGATTTATTTCCAAGTCATAGAGAAGTGAGCTGTTATTTTCCTCTATGCAGACTGTCCAATTTAAAAGTCAGGAACAGAAACAGCTTAAATTCCTTTAAGGGACATTAAAATAACCCTAAAAACAAAACATATGCCTCTGAAAAGACAGTAAAATTTTAAGAATTTTTCCGTAACTTACCCCTCTTTGATTGCTGACAGAAACATCAAAGCAGTATGAGGAATATTGAATAATTCCTAACTACTCCATAAGTATAAATACCACACTTAAACCTTTAAATTATACAGCTACAAAAAGAAGAATTTTACTCTTTAAGATAAAATAAATTCAGAAAGAGGAAATATTACTGTATGACAAAACTCCATAACCTCAACACTAATCTTTAGGTCTTAAAAGTAATGCATGCTGAAATACAGTGCATTAAAAAACAGGAAAAACGATTAAAATAAACATACATTTTCAAGATATCTCAGGCTGATCTCCCTACTACTTATTTCTTCAAAATAATTCTAGTTTTATAAGTTAAGAATTATATTCTCTCCTTTGCCCAAACTCCTTGAAAAGAGGATGAAGCTTCCAAAACTGATAGGTGACTTGAAAGATTAGCAACTGAAAGAACATGGACCACACGACAGAAACCTTATCAAAACCCTAGGGATTCAGAGAACAGTTAGAATTATAAGCGAAGGGAAACTTCTGGATTTGACTGTTTTTAAGTTTAGATATGTGGTTTCTCTGTATCTTTCACAACAGGCTGGAGACAGGAGTCATTTGAAGGACACACTAGAAACTCGTAGAGACTATAACCTTTCAGTCAGTGTGAATCGAGTTAGCATCATCTGTTACCTATTTAGTAACTTGAGATATTTAATAAGTCTCCATAGCTAATCAGTCTAGACCATGGAGAACAATATGCACTTTTGCTGTAAACCTCAGTGGAAAGGCCAAGAACCAGAGGAATGCAGAAGCGTAATGATCTTCATAAAGCCTCAGGAGGTTTCTGCAGTACAGTTTGGCATGCATGGCCACATCTTCTCACAAAGGATAGGTTATGCTGCATTTCTTTTTGCAATATACACTTTTGTAGTTAAACAGAAGCCATTCCTTTTAGTGCTAAGTCAGACACCTTTCACAACAAATCATGACAAGTCATTTAAACAAGAGCAGGACATTTGAAGACTGAAGTGCAGGGGCACAGAGCATGACTTTGACTTCCTGTTGGCTGAGCAGGCTTGTTGGTCTTATCTTGCCTCATCCTGCCAGTTAATTATGCCTTATGACAGCAGCAAGCAATTTCCTAAGTCACATTCACATTCCATTAGTCTCCATAGCAAATGAAGAGTAGACAGCATTCATAAGAAATAATTGCACTAAATCTTACTCTCAAATACTATCAAATGAAAGTGGAATCATTTGGAACACTCTATAACAACTATTTCTTTGAATGTGTTAACAAGCAGGCAGTAACCCAATAGGTGTAAGTGTCCTTTGATGACACTGGTGAATTTTGTAGGGACAAGGTAGGACACAGAGCACGACAGGCAGCGTGCTTTGCACTTACCAAGTAATGGATACCATCAATCAATAGCAGTGTCTTTTTTTTTTTTTAAATCAGTCCAAGTCAGACATGACACAAAATGAAAGAGTTACAGGTGGGAGAAGGATCACATTATTGCTCACACTGTTGAAAACTTCAGTTTTTGTTTTAGCAAAAGACTTGGTGTCTTCAACTCTCATAACTGATAATGCAAAAGAATCTGTTGCAAGAGTTGACAGTGCATGCAATAGTGACTACCACATGGCTTGCAAGACTCTTTTGATTTTTGATTACTGGCAAAGGAAGCAGTGAGACTGCACTTCCACCCTTCTGTCTTTGTCTTATTAGTCTAACAGTCCCCTTAACAAAGGGTTTAAAAACACACATCTCAGTGCACGATTCATACAGCCATTAAAGCTAAAAAGTCAAAAAAGAACAAGTTAAACTTAATATTCCAGTCATGTCTTTACACATGACCATGACCTGAATTTTAATACTCTGACAATCCTTCAGCTCCAACCAGAAGTATAGGAAAAGAGTATTTTCCAGTTAGCATCTTATCACATTTGTCCTGTCTGACACATGATGTATTCTCACACACGCTGGCAGCAGCATTTACATTAATTCTATCTAAATGCGAAAAAAAAGCCAAAACCCACACAGATGAGAAATATTTTCTACCTCTGCTTTTCACTGAAATTCATATAACATGTTTTTTCAAGGTGTTTCAAGTTTATATAAGAGACAAAACAAATGCAAAGATAAGCACCTTCTCAACCCTAGAGGATTAGCTACAGAGTGGAACAAACAGGTCACTGAATTTTAATTCTGGATACACTTGCTGTATTGTCTCAAACTAAAGTTTAGCATCTCTTACCCCAGGCACGGGAAGCACTTCAAAAAGCACAGATGTAAATACAGCTATGGCTACAGTGCTGGTAGTTACACCAGGAACTGCAGCTTGTGTAGGTCCTGCAACAAATTGATGCTGAGCCTTGCAAGTTTGTTTTCTTATGGAAGGTCGGAACCTTCCATGGAAGGTTGTTCAGGTGTGGGTAAATTGCCTTAATTATTTCTAAATTGTGGGGTTTTTCTATTGGTATTTCCAAGCAAAAATGCGCGCTATCATTTGAACTCTGGAGACTGGATTTTCAACCAGATTTCTGTTTTACAGTTCTTTTATTACACAGAACAATGTTGGCTCACAGTAAGTATTCAAGTTTACCATGATTTGCAGAAATACAATAATCACAAAAAAAAGATGACAGTACTACATAAGAAACATTCTACAATGGCACTTAAAAATGTAGTAAGTACTGAAAAATTGTGCCTCATGGCACACTAGAACATGATCAATATTTTCCAGGGCTATGGTTCTCCACAGACAGCTGGATATAACTCTGACAAATGTACACTCAGTGTTAGACGTACTGCCTCTGCCTAAAACAGATATAGGTTAACACACAGCAAATTTAGGCAGCCAAGCAGAAATCATTCCCAAAGTTAAAATAAATCAGTAATTAAGTGACCCTTTTCAGCAATATAATTTTAGTTCTCATTTCCTTTTTTCTAAATACTTTGCTGACTGTTATTTTGAGATGGCTATTAACCGCTAGGTTATTTTTAATGTCCTGCATGTGACAGATGTCTCCGAAATAAAAGGCAGCTGAAGGACAACAAACTCATTCTCCAACATGGTTTTTATGTCCAGTGTTACTGTGAGGATCAACCCCAAATACTCTCTAATAAACTCAGAAACCACACTGACAACTTTCATACAAATAGCTATTGAAGACCACTGCTCGCTCTCTCACTAAAGCAAGCCTGTATTTGGAGAACATTTAACCTTAAAGAAAGAAACATGGTTAACTAGGCTGGAAATGCACTAGAAGTGGGATCTTAGTTGAAATTGAGACAGGGGATAAGGAAACTGGAGTTAAAGGGTATCCTACAGACAGAAATCTGTAATTGCTTTTGCTGCTAGTGCCATTAAAATGACAAGAGAGACCACCATGCAGGCTCTCAAGTCAGCAGTTCCTGAGTACGTTGCCAGATACCAAGTAATTGCTATGGAAAAAGTGAGGAAAAGGGAGAAGAGAGAAAAGCAGATACAGAAAAATCTCTGTAGTAGAAGATATCCTCAAAACACCAGTAAATGAGTTATTCATTACAGTCCGGGTCATTAGAAGAATTAAAAATTCTTCCATAACACAGTATCAAACTGGGTCTGAAAGTTGTAAACGTTTCTGAAGATACCAGATAAATTTAGCACTGAAATAATGTGCTCAGACAGGAACAATGCAGCCCCTGTCTGTTCGACCTAGAGAAAAAAAGAACAAAAAACTTCAGACCACAAAAGATTAAATAGTGGATTCTTTACCAAAATGCTCAGAAGAAGTAATAACCAGCCTTGTGGGGTTGAGACAGAAGATCCCTTTCTCTGAGTCAACATTTGGGCCTGGTATTAACTGAAGTTTGAAATCTTCCATTACATACTAAGGAGTATGTTTGCACAACCGTGCAGAAGTTCATCCTCCCCTGAAAGGCTCTTCCCTGCACTGGCACTGTTACACTGGTACCACAGCCTTAGTCACATTTGGGTCGCAATGAAAGGATAGCTAAGATGTGATGAAAAACACAGTCCATCATTACTTTTTTTCAAGTAGGTTACATCAGTCCTTTCGGATGTTGCCGAGGCAGAATGTATAACAACAGGTGCCAGAGAAATCCATCTGTACTCCTTGGAAGTGCCAAAACACACAGAACTGGAAAATGTTGCTGCAGACACTCTCAGGTCAAAATTGACCGCAGAAGACAAAGTAAACCACCAGCCAAGGAATCTGGTAATTTATGGCAGCAGTTCTGTTCTTGTCCCAATTAGAAATAGAAGGCAAAGTTTCATAATATCAGTACTTAGTTGCCTAGTATTCGTTATTATACCAATGTTTAAAAGATACAAGTTAGATACTATTACAGTAGTTTTGCCTACAGACCTAGCACACGAAGTCACAGCAGAGAAGAGACAGACAAGATGGACAGAAGTTCCAAATTTCCCTTGGATCCAGATATATTAAAGAGATCAAAGACTTACTATCAACATAAACATCAATGTGCAATTGCTACCTTAGAAACCACTGCTGCTTTCAATTCTGATCAGACAAAACTAATTCAACGCCAGTGTCCCATGGATCACTTTTATTTATTTGGCTGTGACATAACGTGGAGTTCAAAATCAGAGTATTTCTATATCTGAAACCAAAATCGGAGTATTTCTATACCTGAAAGTCAGATACCTTCCTGCTGCACATCTTGAGGATAGTAAATGGCTCCTCTCCTACTCCTTTTATTGAGCCTTCATGTTAGAGTTGCCATTGGTCTGCTAAACAGACTAGCAATTATTGGGAATTTAAGCCACTTAAGAGTTTAGTGACTAATTTCACCATTCACTTATTGGCCCTGATTCTTGTGGGCTATGCACAGTAATCTTCCTTAATAAATTTTTTGAAGCAATTATCTTTAACTCACTGTCTTTTATTCATTCATAATAAAAATCCAAGAGTTGCTCAACTGCAGCAAATCAGCTCACATTCCAACAGGAGTACGGCTGCTGTACTTTACAAAGCCCTCAACTTCCAGAAAACAGTAAAACCAGAAATGCTTTAACACAGAGACATTCCTAATACCACAAAATGACAATAAGTACTTCCTGTTATTCAATAAGAAAATCACTTCTATTTACTCTGTGGGTTATAAAACTTGGCAAATATAGAACTGGAACTACAAGTCTTCTCAGTCAGAGATTAAGAACACTCAGTTTTTGCAGCTGTGTACAGTATCCTAGAACAGTATTTTTGTCTGTATTAATACAAAATCTTGAAAGTGGCAGCCTGTACATATTTCATCACACCACACAAACAATGTTATATGAATCCTAAGATATAACAAGATAGTCAGGCCAAAGGCTGAGAAGTGTTGAATAGCATTCTGGACAAAATTAGAATTATATTTTTGCCTTAAGCAGGCTACCTTACTTTTTCAGCACTTAAATACTCCTTCTGTTGCTTTCTAGTGATGATTAAATTATACATTCTATGTGCAATTCACCTTAGTTTGGGAACCTCTAATTAGAACGTCAGTCACAGATGGAAGAACATGATCTACATCCTAATGACTGTTCAGGTCAGTTCAGGCTTTGGTTAGAACAGCACTGCAGATTTATAAGCTCTGAAAACCCTTTTATTCATGGAGAATAAAATATAAATGTTTTTTTACATCATTTTCTAATTTGAATGGAAGAGACAAATGAACACGCAACCACACATCAAGAATTTCTGAATTCCACTCCAGTCTGCCATGATGTCCTTCAGTAAACTTCTGCTTCTTAGTAGTCAAGACACTATTTGTTTACTTGCCTTTTTTTTTTTTTTTGTAAAACAGATTGACCTGGTTGAACTAAAAGAGAATAAATCCTTGGTAAGCAAGCATAAATTCTCTATTTATGAGATGCTTTGAAGACAGAAATGGCTAGGTAAGATGTCCTCAGATGAAAGTTTTAACACAACAGGGAAATAGCTTTCTTTGTAAGGATTTCACGTGATGTAAAACTGTGTTAGAGTCACTACGCACAATGACTTACATTCCACCTTTTTTATTTTGGGAGAGCCTTGAGAGGATATGGCAAGAGAATTAAACAATTAGCTGTTTCTACTTTTCTCCCTCACATACCTATTCTTTCTTCCTTCTGGTCTAAGAATGTGAAGTTAATTGCTGCCACAGTTTTGATCTAGTAGGATTTGTATCTTTAGTTCAGCAGGACCTAAATACTATCTCCACATCTCAGAACGCTATAAATAGTTCTTGCTATTTTTTAACTGCCATACAAAACTACAGAGGGCTCTTGGAAGGTTCATATAGCCCTGGCTGCAGAGTCAGTAATGGCTGTTCATACAGCAAAGCTTTGGACTGTCCTTCTCTAACTTTTCTTCTCTAGTAAAGCTTCCCCTTGATGCCACCTCCCCCCCCCAAAAAAAAAAAAAAAATCACAACTGATTTCTGCTTTTTGTGTCATTTCAGTAGCACCTTGCATCCCCTCCTTCTTTAGTTCTGCCCCTTCCACTTAATATGATTCTGTTAGATAGGTACATCCACATAGAAGTTTTTCACTATTGGCAAAAATTCAATACAGCCTATGATTATTGCCCAAGTTCTGAAGCTGAAATTTCCCTCTATTTAAGTTCCTTTTTTTAGCTTTAGACACAAGACAGAGATTACATTTAATAATCTATCAAGTGAGTACA
>KZ505852.1:624131-636877 GCA_002844005.1 Limosa lapponica baueri
AAAAAAAATCAAGAAAAGATGAGTGAACTAGTTCAGAAAGCTGGATAAAAATAAAGCCTGACCTGACCGTGCAGACCACACAAGAGGAGAGGGACTGGAATTAACTTTACAGGAGTGAACTTTCCTCAAACATGGTAATAAGTAAGCCAATTGCCACCGATGCTGTGTTGCAGAAGGGAGAGATGCAAATGTAATGCATTTGCAGCAAAAACCTAATGCAGTCGTAAAATTCAGTCCAATTTCTTGAAATAATTCTTTGACACTGGCGTTGTGTTTCAATTGACTGGAATGTATGAAAAAGGGACAGAAACTGCTTGTTAGTAAAAAAGAAACATGGAGAAAGATGCCAAAAAATATTTTCTAAGTATTTTTGAATAGAACTTTCAACTCAAATAAATGTAGCTACACAATCTCAGGAAGAGAGAAAAATATCTTTATTCCAAATCGTGTCACAATTTTTAGGAAAATGCACTACGTAACTCCTTTAACATAGCAGTTAGTGCTTAGATTAAGTGGAAAAACTAAAACCATCTCAGCTCATTACATATTCTATAATATCAAATGTCTTCTGAAGTATTCCTCTCTCCTCATGTTTTTGTCATTTTTTTATTTGACCTTATGTCAAAAACAGATATGCATTTATTATCTTGAATTCTTCAATACACGAAGACTTGTTTGAATTACAATAGTTTCACTGAAAATTATGTCGCCATTCAGCTCGCTGTGATAGAAGTAGCTAGCAGCCCCCCATTAAAGCTAAACCATTATCACTGCCAGATACTTTATTCAAAATCATCCAGCTTCAGTGTGGGTTGTATAGCTTCATCACTTTTTTGTACTAGCATATCTCATATTGAGTAAAAAGGAAATTATTCTTAAATATTCAGCACAGAATGATCAAAATGTTTAGTAGCTTATCAGTTCAATCCTTTCATATTCATTTTAAGAATATACCATAAAAAGTCTCTGAAAATATAAATACTAGTTCTAAAACTGTTACTTGCTAGGTTTTGATACCTGTTATCAGGCACTGAGCTATTGAACAGAGAAGTTACAAACTGTTCTCCTCCATATATTGGAGGACCACTTGTACATTACTCATACCTCAGGAACTCAGAAGTCCTTAGCTGATTGCTCATTGATGGCTTAAGCAAAATTGTTTGCTGACTAATTGAACAGGACAGCTATTGTCCAGATGTGATTCTGTGAAGCCCTATAACAGTAAATTGGGAGTAGTTTTCATGAAGTGCTCTAAGTAATAAAATTATGGGTATTAATGAGCTATGTGCAGTCTCTGTGCATAACACAAGATAAAGCAATAATTGTATGTTGAATAGCAAGAAATTGCAAAGTATAGCTACATATAAGATACATAAATTACTGCAGCCATCTTAATCATCTTTTAAAAGAATTTGTAAAGAAAAAGGAATGTTTCTTTCTGATCTAACTTTAAGATTTAGTTCTCAGGAGTAGCACTTTGTTGTCAGTTTCCAAGAATCCTAACAGACAATTATGAAAACAATTTGAAATTAAAAATGCAGCATTTATGTTGAATTTCATTGCAGTCTTGATTTCAACTTCATACAACTTGCCTTAAGTTTTGCAAATTAAATCTTTTGCTTTATTAAAGTATATTTTTACCTTGAAGCATGTCTCAGACAGAGTGACTTAAGTGAAGCCAGCATTCAAAGCACACTACCAATGTTTCCCAGTGACAATGAAGCCAGCTGAAGTGTGGTGTTGGACAATACCTTTGGCCACGAATAACCCAAATCGGTTTTTAAGAATTCAGGAGGCCTATGCCTCCTGCCTTGCAGCATGAGCAAGTTCAAGGTTTGGTGGCGCTTGGTGCTGGCTTCTGGGATGAGGATTCAGCAGTGCAGAGAGTTCATAGTTCCAAACATCTCCCACATCATCCCACGGTCTAACTGGGACATTTGTTGTGAAAGAGGTCAGCACTGAATAAACAAGGGGAATGAGTATCCTTCAAAATAAGTAAATAGAAGTAGTGAACACTGACAGAATGGCATTGGGAATTCGCCATCTCTCTTGCATCTTACAATTCCTTTCATGTCCACACTAAATGAAGAAAATAAGCATGTTCTTTTTCTGAAATATGGTGGCCCATTTTTGTGACATGAAGCTACATTATTAGCAATCTTGTGAAGGAAGAAATTTGCATATAAGGCTGAGACGGGACTTACTATCAGTGAATCACCTATCTGCTGATCAGATATTTTGGGGACCACTGGAAACTAAAGTTAGTAAACAACACCACAGACTCAGGTTGGACACCACTAGTACAGCATTCAAGACTTCAAAAAGCTTCTCACCTAAAGTCTGTCATAATGCTAAGAGCACTAAGTGTTCATAAATTGGAAGCGAAATATACAGAAGGAAATTGGGTTAAATCCAGAGGGATACTTTGAGATAAAAATCCCTTACCAATATTCTGAACTAATAAAATGTTGCAATTAATTTATTCTGTCCTAGACAATTAAAAACATTCAAGATGCATAATCAAATATAATGTAGTCAGAAAACAAGGCAGAAGCCACTGTCTTCTGATACAAGTAGTAATTAGCTATGCCATTTGTTGTTATGCAGCTGAACTGACTCAAAGTTCTGCATTAGCCCTCATATTGCAGCCCCTTTTTACACAGAAAATTGCCAGCTTGAGTATACTCCCACATTGCAACGAGCATGCCATGAAATGGCTGTGAATCACAGATGGTGCCTGCAGAGATCTATCCATTCTCATCTTTAGTCATTCTGCAGGCAGGGAAATGCATTGGCTGCAGAGCACCCACCTCCTAGAGCTTCAGCAGCAGCAGCTCTACTCTGTTTTGCCACAGACAATCAGCTTACCTGCCTGTGCCTGCCTCTTTGGACTGAAGATGCATTCTACATTCACTGCACACAAAATCCCTCGTGCATTGCTGACATTGCAGCACTTTTTAAAACCTACATATTAAGCCACTGATCCCCTTCCTTGGTCTGCAAGCGAGTTCTTGCTCAATAGGCGAGCTCTATCAGGGGCACAGTATGACCCTAACCTTCCTCCAAACCTGGTAAAACTTCAGGTTTTCTACCATGTAGCTATTTCTGTAGGTGGTATCTTTGTGGAAGACAGAAACCACTACATATGAAACAGAATCAGAAGTTTCATTTTCTGAAAGTGGCAGAATAAAACGTTTCAGCGTATCTAACATGCAACATTTTTAAAGCAGCCACCCGACAATATGGAAGCAGAAACTACTAAACACGCTTGACACCATTAGCATATGGTTCCGTCTCTATTTAAAAGCTTTAGTTTGAAGTTAATTCTTTATTATGCTAGAGAAAAAATTTATTGGTCTCTTGGCTAGCACCATGATAGTTAAATGTCCCTTCCTTCCTTCTCATGATTAACTCCCTACATTTCCAAAGGAAGTCAGAGGCATTAGCCTAGCCAACTAGAAATACCAGGCTTCTTTAACAGAAAACAGGACAAATACTCCCATGGCACTGAGTAGCTGGAAAGCACTGGGTTAATTTAGTAGCTAAGCAGGGGAGAAACGGAGAAAAAACTCCAAAGTACTTAACTAGCTCAGTGTAAGAGAGGCCTGAGATATGTGGCTGAGCCAACAGCAAGATCTATGTTACAGACCTCGGGCCACTGAAATCAACGTCGATGAGTGATGTGAAGAAGCAGAGTCCCTAACGTGATGTTCCAGGGAAGCCTCCGCTGCTGAAGCCCAGCAGTAAAGTAGCTTTGGCAGCGCAGCCGGTGGTCGGCACAGAGCACAACTGCAACTGCTCTATTAGTGTTTTGCCAGTAAAAGCATACCCATAATCCTAGAAGGCTAAAGCATTTCTGTTATACCTGTGACCCCACATACAGAAATTGTATCTTGCAGATCTTGTCAAAATACCAACATACATTAACAGGAGCACAGTCAAGCTTCCTAGTGTTCTCGCAAAATTTGGGATGAACTAAGCTATGGCTCGGTGCTTCCTCTCTTCACTTGCGCAAAAATCACTGCTTACCCATGACGGGGCTGGTACATGTCCACACGGAACAAGCTAAATTTAGTACAAATGTAAAGCCAGTTACGCTACACTTATCATTTAACAGTACAAAAATGTCACCTGTTCCACCAAGGAGAAAACAACATGTTTGGTCCTAAATTCTGCTTGCCTTCCTTGAAACTGGGACAAAGCACCCTCCACCATTACCCATTTCCACCCCTTAACTGCCAACACTGTCATGTGGCTACAGCCATCAGCAGTGGCAAGCAATGGTCTGCTGAACTACATATCTGAACTCACTGTGATTTTTGTCTGTCAAGACTCTGAATTTTTAATTTCACTTCGTATATACAACATAGAGATACCCGCACACATACACAATATAGCATGTATATGCACACGCCAATATGGTACAGCAAAAACATTGATTTGCTCCAAACAGTTGCTTGATGACTGGAAACAGTAATCCAAGGTTATTTGGAACGGATCATCACTGTTAGAAACTGCAGAGTTTATCATAAATAGGAAGTACTGGAATGCTTACTTCACCTTTACCTTCTTCCCACCTCATCATGAAAGATTTTAAGCTTCAGAGACAAAAATCATGGCAGATCAGAGGCTGCAGTACTAACATCTTGTGCTGGCTACTTAACTGTTGACAATCATGAAACATACTTACACTTCTGCATTTACAAGAATTAAACAGCTGAAGGATCATCTCCACAAACAGAAATATGAAAGAGGAAGTATTTTTGCTGTCTCGTCAACATCAAAAAAAGTGGAAAACACCCAACTGTACAACACTAACAGTTACTATCTATGGAAAGTTTGTCTGCTAGCCATTACCACTGCTCCTAACCATTTTCCATCTTTGCAATAAATCTAACAGATATAGTTTTTAACATTTATGATCAAAGAACCATACAACTGAAAATGTACTGCATAAATTAAAGACAAACAAATATTCATAAATCAGCTGAAAAAATCCGCATGACTCTCTTCCATTTGCACTTGTCAGAAGAGTTTGACTCCCTGAGAAGTCTAGGGAGATCCCATTTTTCCTTATTACTTATTTTCAACCTCACTAGCTTTTTATTTCTGTATAAGCTGGAATACTGGCTATTGTTACTGAGCAGTATTTTGTTAGCTGAAAGCCTAAAAGGTACGTGAAAGTAACTACAGAAAACTCTAGAGAGCTACATTTGTGAAGGAGTGCACACAAAAGGCTCTTTGACAAGAGGCTATTATTAGGGGCACTCACATTTATCACTTGTAAAACAAATACACATTGGATAGGATCAAAGTGAGAATTGGGAATATTACAGTATTTTCAACACTCACATTATATATTAATTACCTGAATCTAGTTCAGATTGGAATCTGTATATTCACGTGAGCACCACAGGTGACTGCAGTTTTGTAGAAGACAATATATTGCCATCCCACAATCCAACAGAAGGTTAGCACTTCTACTTTTGTATTACAGTGTAAGGGTATATTTTAAAAGAATATTTAAATTCAAACACTATTTTTCCTACAAATTCATACCTCAACTAATTTACAGTGGTTCAAATTTTATGTGAAACACACACGAATGTATGTGGATTCTGTTTTTCTTGAATAAGATATATTTTCCTTGGCAATTATCTGCGAAAGCGTATTTTTTCTTTTTCTACTAAAGGACTAGGGGTAAATGTAGGAATCATCCTTCTGCAAGTTTTGTTTGCAGTACAATGAGTGTGCAGTTTTGCTTTTATAAACAAAGTCACTAACTCTAAACAGTAAGCAAAACTCCTGCTTGTTGCAACCATGAAGCCCAAGTTCGAAGTTCATGTAGAAAGGTTGTCTTGTGCAATATGCGGTATTGATACAGGACAGCATTGTGCCCATGACTACCCTCCCAAAGCCAAGCCAGAAATTGTAATTGACTTGTAAGTTCTATGTGGATCTAACATGGTGCAATAACAGGGATTAGGGTTTTTTTTCTTGAAAGCCAGCAACCAGAAATAAAATAAATTTGAAACCAACTCAGAACATAAGTAAATATTTTTGTTTGTTTTCCCTTGTCCCAGAGAGAAAGCATGGGACAAATTCTCCACAAACACAGTTCTGGGACCAAAATTGAGCAACTCTACTTTTTTCTAACTAGCATGTGTATTGCACAATACTGCACATGCAGATCACAAAGCCTAAAGTTTAAAAATGAGCTTAAAATGACCTCTTCTTTTTCTTTCCAGTCTCTTTAACCACAGCCTACACTGGATAAGGTGAAGTCATCAGCATACAGTACCTCATCTTCACCATCCCCTGAGCAGCCTGCTCCGCACTATGCAAACCAACACAGAAGAAGATGAGAGAAAGGAAAGAGAATAGAGATGCAGAAATTTGACTTGAAGAGATCTGCACTATGGTGCCATAAAACCAAGACAATTATATTTACTGCTGGAGCAGGCTCATGACATCATCTACTGTCCATGACCAGTGTCTGCAGAGCTTGCAGACGACTTGTAATTAGCATCTATTCCCAGCCACAGAGCAAATACCAAGTTATTTTGAGATAGTTAAAACAAACAGTCAGCAACTAAAAAAGTTTCACCATTTAACATTTTCCTATATAACTTAGGATAATAAAACTGTTTACAACTTTTCTCTCCCTTTACTAAATATTTTAACAAATCTCCAGGCGAGGTCTATGCCTAACAAAATACTAGGCGTGCATGCTATGCCTTGTACTCTTTCCTGCTTTATGGCCTAGAGTGAAGAAATACCTTTTGTGCTGCTCTTCCCAGAGCCAGCAAAA
The DNA here is from genome assembly GCA_002844005.1 of Limosa lapponica baueri. NCBI lineage: Eukaryota > Metazoa > Chordata > Aves > Charadriiformes > Scolopacidae > Limosa > Limosa lapponica. Next base: position 630,943 of record KZ505852.1, read on the forward strand.
GTGCTGCTGGAGGCAGAAATACGCGGTCAGCTGCAGGAGCTGGTGTGTGTGCACCAGGTCCGGACACGATCTTCCCTGAGCAGCTAGAAGGTTTGGAAAAGCCACTATCAAATTGCTTTGGGAGGAGTTTGGTATTTACTAGTGACTTAATAATACTAAATATTTTGCGCTTTTTTGTTGGTTTTTATTTGTTTATTTTAATATTTCACTTTTCATCCCTTCTATTTATCTCATCCACTACTGATTGATGATAAGGTAAGCCAGGGCAAAAACCCTCCTTCTACATAACTGAGAAAGAACTTTTCACTCTCCTTAAATTATGAGTGGGCCCTTTATCCTGCATCTTTCACTTAACCAGCACCTTAACTCAGTTTTGATGTATCACAAAGAAATGCAAACACAATGTAGAAAAAACAGAAGATGCCATCAAAAAAACCTGTCAGCCTCTGTCCATTCAATTTGTGTTAAGAAGAAGAAAAAAAAATAAAGAGTGGTTCATACAAGTTTCAGTCGTCAAGCTTCTAGTGAATAACTGAGATCAAACAAATAAGGAGAAATTCAGAGTAGAATTTATATCTCTGAGCAACATGAAAGTTATGGAGCCCAACAGTTCACATCATTCATTTGGATGTGTGAAATACCCTGTGGAGAGGTTTGAATCTTAAAGTAGTTCTCTCAAAGTAAAGGATGAAATACTGCATGATAAACCAACTTGCCAGGAATCCTTTTACAGCTATTCCAATTGGAAATAAGCAGGATTTTCAAGGAACAGCAAAAGAAAAATAGTTATGTCTGATATGCTTTGTCTTTAAACCAGAAAAAAACTAGTCTAAAAAACCTATTTACAGTCTTTAAGAGATGCATTAAACAAGGGGACAGGGTAAGACTCCTTGCAACTGCTGGGAACTAAATATATATGAGAGAAAAATAGATTATTATTTACAGGAGGAAAAAAAAAGGCCAACAATAAGAACTGATATAATTGACATTTTTAATTGCCCAAAGGGTGAAAAGTTTACGTCTTTTCCTGAAGGGGTTCAGAACATGCTATATAATAAAACAGAAAAAAATTCTGACACCTACACTTAATGGAACAAAATATATTCTCAAATTAATCTGTACCTGAAAAAGATAATTTTTTAGGCCATAGCCTGTTTTTCTATTATGTGAACAATTCACTGTTCAGCATCTTACACATAATTAGCTTTTGCTGTAAGATACAACATTCTGCTATGAAGCTTCCTGCTTCCGTTAAATTCGGTGGAATTACCCAGGTGAGGAATGATGGTTTAGTCAATGACTAAGGTTTTGACAAACAGTTTCTGTTGATAACGATAAGAAAAGAATAAACACTAGCAAGGAACTGAACATTTCAGCAAATTACTATACTTGCTAAACACAAGAGCTGGCAAAAAGCCAGCTTCTGGCCTTGAGTTCGTATAGCTCTCCCTCCAAAATCAGTATCAGACACTTATACGGATTTAAGGTGAAATCTGGTGTTGGCAGAAAAACACCTTTTTTTAAACAACTATCCATTTCTGTAAAATCTGTGCCTCAGAAAAACCTAGTTTCGAGCAGTTTTAGGATACAGCTTGTAACCAATACTAAAGACTTCTCCTTTCTTAGTACCACTGTAATCCATTTAGTACCACTGTTAGCTCCACCCTGCCTTCCCAAGGTTCATTTAATTGGAGGAGCCAGGAAAAGAATGAAGAGAGGAAACGGAGCACCAACCCCAAGCACTGGTTCTCGCTCAATCCCCCCCACCTGCAAGCCCATTGCTTTTGCAAGGCACAAGCCACAAACCCTGCTGTACCTCTGTACACGCAGTTTTTTTGTTAGACCATTCTGGTTTTGCTCTCACCTCTGAAATCTAGAATTGTCCTTTCTCCATCCCTCTCTAAACACTCAGCAGAGGTTTTAATTTGGAGAGGAAGATTTATGGCTTTTTCCCCTTTTTTTATTTTGAGCTGATCTCCCCCTGCCTGCTTGCACGATGACTGGTTATACTGAATTGTGCTAGAGTTGCAGCTACCAACATGTTGTATCGTCCCATGCTGAGGGCTGTCCCTCAGGCAACCTGTATTATCTTTAAACATTTCTTAAATCCTTTAGTTTTGCAGAGTCCTTTTGTTACACATTAAACGTGCATCACATCTTATCAGCAGTACCTTCTGTAGCCATCTCTTGTTACCAGAGGAAGAGGAGAGGGAGAAAAAAAATACCAGACATCAGCTAAAGCTGTGCAGACAATACAAATCCAAGTTAGATTTTTCCTTCTTACCAACTAAAAGTGATTAAATAACAGATGCTTACATTAAGAAACCTTTTATTCCTTCAAGACATGGACAAGTAAGATACATAACTCTTGCAAAAGCTAAGCAAAAGTCTTCCTCAGAAAAAGCAGGAAGTTGATGGAGCTGCTGACTATAAACAGGACTGTGTGTAGAGACTATATAGTATGGTAATGATTTATATGAAAAGTGTTCATTGTCATTAAAAGCTGGGAAACACATACTCTTCAAATGTGAAAGCTATTGAGGATTTCATCCTTATTCTTAGAACTTTTATTTTCAGTATTAGTTCAATAGAGAACTGAAAATCCTAATTGCTGTGAATTAAAAACTGACCTTATATGAATACACACAGTATAAAGGAAGAAATCTTGCTATGTTAGTTTCAACTGCTGGATACTAAATGGGTCAGTAATATATTAACTTATGAAGTCAAACTTCCTCTTAGCCAACAATCCTGAAGTTCTGTAAACACAAAGAATTTTTTAAGCTTTAATAGTAACAGGTTTCTCTTTATTGTGCTCTTCACAACTCAGAAGAGCAGCAAGTTCTCCAAATGGTTGTGCAGTGCAGGGTGAGGAAAAGACATCTGAAGTAACCAGGGCTCAAATTACTATATTCCACTGATATGGTTCTCCCCAGTTTTCATTCCAGTCTTTTATCTGTGTGTAGGAAGACAAAGACCTCTAGATTTGCAGGGTTTATTCCATCAATTGAAAAAGGACCTTTCTGTACAAATCCCCTTGCTTCATCCTATTCTGGCCTGCCGAGAATATTGGAATTCTCTTCCATCCCATTTGTTACCCTATTCTATTTTTCTTCCCTGTTCTGCATCATGCCCTTTCCATTCCAGTAATTCCCCTTCTGGAGGCCCACTGCAGCAGCTGTATTTTTCAGTCTTTTCGCTTCCTCCCTCTCATCTTCCTGACAGCAACACTGCATTTTACTATTATGATTTAATGTCTGGCCTGTTATGGCATGATTTATTGAAACAAAACTATAATTTTACTGTAAATCAGGGCTAAGGTATACTTAAGCTTCTAACTTAGAATCCATAGTTCTAGAGCCACTCAAAGCTGGTCTATGAGCTGTACAGCTAAAGAAAAGAGACTATATGAGAGAAAGCATAACGTAATATTTCACGCAGACATTTGCAAGTTATCTTAAAGTATACCACAGATAATAATAAAGCCTCTTGCAGAAGACTTAAAGAAACCAACATGATTCTGCAAAAATGTCGATAGTAACCTATGCACCCAAAAATAAATGAGATGCTCTATTCAAAAGAAAATTAATTTAAAATTGGGTATTTGACTGGAGATTTCACACCTTCACATTCACACAGACACGTAAGTTGTATGGAAGATATTAAAATGACCTATGATATGAGGCAATTATTTTTTCAGTTTAATTATAGTGTTCATCCAGCATATAAAAATAGGTCAGCCTCTGCCACCTGGATATGTCAACCAACAAACCAGAAAAAAGTGCAAGTCAGTCCAATCTGGTAGTCTCACAATTTTTTGTGTTACATAAGACAGCTACAGCAGGAGATAATTCAGGTCTCTTTGCGGCACCTACTCTGTTGGGCACTTTCAGAGCAGCTTACTGAGATACCAACAATTCCTTTTTTACCTTTTTTTTTTTTTAAATATTTTATGTATCTCTCAACACTTATTCTAATGTAGTACGCTAGCATACAGAGACTTCTGGCAGGAAAGACTTCTGGCAAGAAAGCCAACCTGGCATAAAGTTTATTTCTCCATGCCAAATCTGCAATTGACTAAAGGGGCATGCTAAGTTTCCAGGAGGTTTGAAAGGACTAAACTTTTTTTTATTCCCCAGATGGCATTACTAGACAGCTGTGTTCTCTCCATTTGCCTCACATCTTATATTGCAAAGTCAAAAAAAAAAAAAATCTTTCTTAATAATTTTCTAGTTAGCTAGGAATAACTAGGAAATTTTAACAATGACTGAAAGAACACAGATGAAAACTAGATGAGAGATGAAAACTGATGTGCCATAGCATACCCGCTGATATGTGGAAAACGAAGTATCAAACAAAAAGAACTGATATGCTGACTACTGATTCTCAGGGATTTAGAAACAGTTCAGAGTCTGCTCCCTGAAATTGGTCAGTACAAATCTAGACCAGGTAACAAGAGCGGTTCAAAGTTAGTTTTTTTCTGAGTATATAGGTGAAATAGTGCTGAAGCTGCAGTCACAGCTGGAAACTTCTATTAATGCCATCTTCAGAGAAACCCAGGTTTGAATAACCATGGACATGGCTCAGAATCTTAAAATATGCACTTTGAAGCACATAAAGACATTTATGGGTGTGAGGGAAGATTAGTACTGAATAAGTCTGGAGAGTCAGGTCTCCAAGATGGCCAAAACTGGTCAGCTGCCAAACTAATAAGCTGACTTCAGAAGGGATACAATAAACTCATTCTATCAGCATGTAATATAACTTGCAGCACCAAAACTGTGTAATACATCAAAGATTAAATAGCTCAATAAAGGCCTGTGGAAAAACATCACCTGCTATTGCTCAGCAAATGTTTGTACAGTGGGAGGGGCTTCTTTCATTTATAAGAAAAATACATTTAATGGGGATAAACAATTTTTCCTGTAGCATGAGCATCAGGGGGTTTCAAAATAATTGTGTACTTATTAATTAGAAGCTAAAGATACACCCTTCAAAACTGCAAATACCCAATAAGAAACTAGAGAGAGAGGAAGGAAGCAGAGTAAAATCCTCACGAGTCTGCATTAACATGTTAGCACACTGACATTTACAACGACCTTTTTCCTCACATAGCAATAAAAATGCAAATGAAAAACAAGTTTCCCAGGAAGGCTCTGAATAGTAGCAAGTGAAGGGAAAGTATATTAAGTCTAAAAATAAATATACCAACAACTTTTCATGTAGTTTTTCATACAGAACAAAATTCTCTGAAAGATCTGGTTTTAGGCTAAAGAAAAATTGATTCTTTTTATAAGAAAACCTCTAACAAGCATTTTTCTAAAAATAATTTTTTGGGATTAAACAGAGACACTAGTATGATTTAAATAAAAATCAAAGTAGTTTTAACTTTTAAATTTTGAGGATCTTCTCTTCAGAAAAAAAATAAATCTATTTTTTGGACTGAATTCCAATAACACAAAATTAACATTTTGTGTCTGCCAAACAGTATGTTATTTGTGTCTCTTATTGGTTAACAGCATAGTTCTTGACACAATCATGACATTCCATTGCAATTACTAATTTCATTTTATGACAAATCATTCCTACTACTTTAATTGAAGCTTCAAAGTCAGATCAACATTTATGGAACAAGCTCTTGAGTTTGACTGGGTCTTTGAAAACATTGATGAATGATGCCATTTAATTACTGTAGGATTCCTTTCCAGATATTTTAAACAAAGGTATTTTGTGGTTTTGCTAATGCTGGTTACATATTATATAGGCTTCCATTGCTATGCTTGTCAAGGTCTTAAAAATGTGTAACTGCTGATATGTCCGAATTACTGAAGTTTATATTTGTAATTCTCTTGTAATGCACACATATTCAATAAATGCTTATTGTGTGCAATTATTTTGAAGTTTTTCCCTCTGCCCTTTTGTTTTCCCTTTTTTT
>KZ505852.1:650502-667090 GCA_002844005.1 Limosa lapponica baueri
ATAAGGAAAATGGGAAAAAATTTTGTTAAAATTAACTTTATACAAGAAAATCTATATAATTTTTTTTCTTTTTCTTTGCCAACGGAAAAATATTTTAAAAGAAAGCCATACATTCCCCGTCACAAGCTCAACCTGTGACAGAATGTTTCCATTTTCAATTGAAATACTGGTGGGGTCAGGGGAATTAGGGATCTCCCCCATTTTCTCATATCTCAAGACACCCTGCTGTTATTTAAAGCTGCACTGAGAATAGTATCCAAAAGGGATGTTTTGGATTGTAATATAAATGCATAGCAGGATGCACATCTCCGTGGGGCAAACAGCTCAGTCTGTCAACATCTGCTGCAGAGAACCTGACTGTGGGTAAGAAGCTCCACAGACGCACTTGCCACAGGATGTAAATTAAAACTATTAAAATTCATAAGGCACAATACAAGAATGAAAATAAAGGAAGAGGGACAGCATTAAAGCTAAGAGATGAGATCAGGCTTTACATTTTTCCAATTGAGTTCATGCTCACATAATTCTAAAACACTTGCCACCAAACAAGTCATACATACTGCTGGCAGACAGACATTGCCTTTGGGAGACTACTTCTATTTTTAATTTCTAGGGCATTGTTCTATCCAGTGTGCAGGCAAGGAGAGGGAAATTCCTTAAATGAAGTCTTGCTGAAGACTAAAGCCATTCAGCATTAAAGTGATTTCTGGTTGTAGCAAGGAGGAGACTGCATTTGAGAAATAACTCAATTGCTTGCATAAGAGCTGGAAGTAGTCATGTGTTTTTACAAATCTACCCATCACACAAAATACGACTTGCTATATTTTACAAAGTGACATCATGATGTAATTTTACTGCAGTGGCTGCATGGAGTGTAATGATATCTGGATTGTAATTGCACATGATACAGCACCTATTTGGATAACATGGCCACAATACTGGATGATGAAATATTGCACTACCTCCTCAAGATTACTCAAAACATACCCGGCACAAGCGTACCTGGCAGGAGGCAGATCAATTCCCCCTTAAACTGACCCAAGGAGAACAAAAGTTTGGAAGACTTCATTCAGTGATCAACAACTTATTTCAAAAGTAATCATTAAAGGGACTATGTGCTCTTCCCAGGTGGGAAAAAAAAAAAAAAACCACCAAACTTTCTAAATAGCACACTTTTGTTGAAAAATAAATATTTAGCCTCTTGCTAAATGATGCCTTACACACACACAGAATGTTCTCTTCTCGCCAGGGGGTGGGCACAGCCCCCTGGCTGTGTGATGGGCAGTGACAGGTATGCAGGGAGCAGATAACATCAGCAGCGTTCAGACGCCGCTCGCTCCATGCAAGCTGAGTGCCGCTCCCGAGACTAGCAAGGACATCTTCACCTTACAGGAAGGCTCCTGCCATTCCCTTCAGCCCAATGATCCAAAAACTTCACGTGGTGAGAAGCATTTCTCGCCATGAGAAAGCTGTGAAATATTTTTGAAAGTTTCCAGTTCCAAGTGGCATTTCTGGAGCAGCCAGCTGCTGGGAGCATCTATTTTGCTAGAGGAAAGCAACTGCACCTGTGACACAGATACTGCCAGAGTCCAATGCAACTCCAAGGAAATCTGGAATCCAAGCAAGCATGCTGTCATGCTGCTTTTGCAGTTACAACACTCTAAAAATTCTTAATTCCTTTACCAAGTAGACAGTTTCTTTTAACTTCTTATTTATTTTTTATTTATTGGTAGAGTATTTTATTTATAGTGCAAGAGTATTTTTTCCTCTACCAACTCAAAGCCTTTATGTAACAAAGCTTCAAGTAATGTTTCATTATCTGCTGTAAATAACAAGTGATCTACTACCTCAGAGCCTTCACTGAACACTGGTCTACTAAAATCTCAGGCAAAGAGCCAAATTCTGGATTTGTGAATATGCATGTACCTCTCACTGACTTCAGTGTGAGCCACGTGAATGAATCTAAAAGCTGAAGCTGGCTTTAATTCATGTTTTAAGCCTAATGAACTGGTAATAATCAAATGATTTGCTCCATTTTTGCCTTGTATTTTTAATAAGATATATTAACAGCAAGATTAGGTAAAAGAAATAGAGCACAAACAGAAATTCCCAATACACAGTTCCCCACTGATATTAAGTATCACTGGTAAAGTCAAAGGACTAGAGAAATTTTGGGCAAAAGAGGCAGAATTTAGGTTATTGATTTTTTCTTTTACATTTTCTGTCCTGTGCTGGATACAATTTAAAATATATATTTATTTCACAAAAGAATAAGGTAAGTAATACAAACCAATTCACTTGGCTTCAGTTGAGTTCAGTTTTACTTCCTGCATTGAAAAATCTATTAGTGTCCCATTAGCCAAAAGAATGGGGGCAGAACAGTGAGAGTGACTGACAGACAGAAAAATAGTAGGGAGAGTAGAAGAAAAGCACAAGGGGGTCACATGGAACAAGAGCAACCTGATCAGTGCAAGGGAGAGGCAAAATAGCAGGTACCAGATGCACTCAGTTCTCCGAGTCAAGGACACGAATCTGGATTTCTCATATTGTTGCTACATCACAGTCTGACTCCCTTAAGTGTGCTCTAGGTCTTTTGTGTATGTATATACACACACTCAGCTAACAAGAGAACTACAATGCTGGAAACTGCAACAGGAACGAATTATAAGTATAGGATTGGGACTCACATGATATAGACTGTGGTCTGAATAAGGACCGGAAGGACAAAAACCACACCTATATTCTTTTTAATGCCAATATCATATCTGTATTTCATTACATAGTTTCAGCAAAAGTCAATATTGTGCCTTATCAAGCCTACCACACCTGTTATTTGCTTGTTGTTTGTTAAACTAAATTAATAACATTTTTTTGATTTATTGCAACTTTTGTAATAAATCTGACAAAGTGCTGCACTACCATCATCCACATTCATCTCAACGGGTAGCTTGAAATCACTAGCATTGATTTCTAAATAAATATATTTTAAATCACTCACCATTTAGTGTTCCCTCGAGGAAGTTTTGGCCCATATAAACACAGTTATTCCTGATTAATTTATAGAAACTAATTTAATTGAATAAGTAATGGGAGTTTCTTTTCCCAATTGGGTAGAAAGTAAAACAAAATATGCATGTGTCCCTTGAGAAGATGCAATAAAATAAAAATATTTACAAGCTAGGGACTTCCCATTTTGGTGTATATAATGGAAAGGAGTATTTCAAGAACTACTGCACCTTTGCATTTCTTACGTAAAACTAGAACAACTCTGCAGATTACACTATGATTACCAAAAAAATTTATATAAAGACCAGTAGGACAAGATCCAGAATCAGTCCAACCTTTGAAACAGAATGGTATCACCTTTATCTTGAAAGCAAACCAAAAACAGTGTAAGATTGACCAAATGGCGTATTTCTTCCTCACCAGCACCGAAGGCAGTTGGGTTTCCTGTCACTGGCCCAAAGCTCCCAAGACATTACAAATGGCTTTTACAATTCTGATCATAAGCAATCTCTTCCTTGCTTTTGACAGTACTTCACAGCTGAGCCAAATATAACTGAACTGAGATTTGCCTGCTTCCATGGATTCTGCTTCATGACTAACTATATTTACAAGAGTGAAATTGCTGGAAGTTGTTAAAAAAGATTAAAACCACTAAAGCAACGTTTTAATATAACTAAAATAAACTGGAAAAAGGTAGCCCTTTAAAATGATAACTTGACATCTGCTGCACCAGATGGGAAAAAGGAAAGGACATGACCCATTTGCCAACCTTGCTTTCTAATTGATCCATTCCTGGTTGTTTCTCAAGTTGAAACAAGCCTCCACATTCCCATTAAAGTGTCTTATAATTGGGTCCAAGTCTGCTTCTTACAGGAAGGCAAGGTTCCCCCTTTACCACAGTTTTTCCTGACTGGCCTTCCTGCTGTCAGCATCCCCAGTTCCTGCGTCTCCAGCTGTCTCCCTGCCCTGCCTTGTATCCTGAAGCTTTTTCTACCTGAACAAGCTCATCGCTCCTAGGGAAGAAGTCTCCCCTTGCCTCGAAGGGGCTGTTTGATGTGACCCAGACTATAACAGGCTGGACTGCACAAAAAAAGCTAGCTGTCTTCTTGCCAGTCATACCCTTTCCAAAAACTCTGAAAAATAAAATATTCATTTTGAAGGAAATATCTGAGCAACGTATCCAGAAATAACTATTTGCACTGGTTCCTCCGCCTTTCCTACCTGGGGAGGATTTCAATGGCAGTAGATACTATGTGTTTTTACCAGCTTTACTAAACATTCCCAACATTTTTCCCCCCCTCCTCTCATCTCTTACAAAAGCTCTCAACCTTCCTAACTGAATGATGACCCATCACCCGCCTCTTATCAAAAGCCAGGGCTCCCATCACCTTAGGATGCCCCCCTGTATGCTCCTTCCTGACCCAAGGGCTTGGCTGAAGGCACCAGCATCACACAGCTCTCCCTGAGCAAGCCTGACCACTCCCAAATTGTGGAGAAGTCCTGCATCCCCCCCCTTAGGTGGGAATGCATCTAGTTAGCTTGAAATCTTCTCTGCCAAGTACTGATGGAAGCATAACTATGACAGCCTGGAGTCCAACACTTGCCTAAAAGAAGTGGCAAGCCCAAGCAGAGCTGTGTGTTGCCATAGCTACACTGTTGTTATTACTCAAACCATCTAGTTTAAAGTTAGCAACACTGTCCCCACCAGCTCCAGTCCCACCTATGGCTGCTGTGGAGACATGCAGTCTGATTATTTAAAACCCACAGGTCTCCCACAAGGAGTAATTTTCACAGGGTCTACAGAAATACATAGTTCAGTTCCTCCTTTCCTCCCCACCCAACTGCTACAGCAGCAGACATTTCCTTAAAAACACCCTGCTGAATTTCTAAAGATGGTGTGCATGTATAAATAGAAGTAGCTTGGCATGATGAGATCCCAGGGAGTAAATTGGCTCACTTAAACTTGCAACATAGAACAATAGTCAAACTGAAAAGAAGGACAGAGAGATCTATATTCAAAATGACTTCCAAACTATGGAGGTGAGATATTCAAAAGTGACAAATTTACAAAATAATTAGAAATCGTGAGAGAGCTTTTTTCAAAAGCAGAGCGAGGCCATTCATTCCCACGGGTCAAAAGAAGTTAGCTGCCTATCTTCCATAATGGAAAATTACTTGATCAGGCACAGGGCTATTTTGGTAACCTGTAACCTCCATTTACAGTAATTATCTGGTCCATAGGTCTAGCTCCCTTGTATTGATTAATTCTAACCATCTTCAAAAATTCTATTTAAATTCTTACTTGAGAAAAAAGAGAAAGTACTTTTCTGCAGGTAATAATGATATCAAAAGACTTTACGTATTTTAAAGCATCCTCTATTTACACAGAATCTTCAGGATAAAGATTACTAGCACCCACTTTACCATGTAGTGGCACAGATTCACGGATTTGACAGAGTTGGAAGGGACCTCTAGAGATCATCTAGTCCAACTCCCCTGCTGAAGCAGGATTGCCAATCGCATATTACCCAGGACTGCATCCAGGCGGGTCTTGAAAGTCTCCAGAGAAGGGGACTCCATGACCTCTCTCGGCACCCTGTTCCAGTGCTCTGTCACCCTCACTGTAAAGGAGTTTTTCCTCATATTTGAGTGGAAATTCCCATGTCCCATCTTGTGCCCATTGCCCCTTGTCCTATCACTGGAAACCACTGAAAAGAGTCTGGCTCCATCCTCCTTCAACCCACCCTTTAGGAACTTGTAAACATAGATGGGGTCTCCCCTCAGCCTTCTCTTCTCGTGGCTAAAGAGCCCCAGCTCTTTGAGCCTTTCCTCATCAGGGAGGTGCTCTAATCCCTTAATCATTTTAGTTGCCCTATGTTGGACTCTCTCCAGTAGTTCCCTGTCCCTCTTGAACTGGGGAGCCCAGAACCAGATGCAGTATTCCAGTTGTGGCCTCACCAGTGCAGAGTAGAGGGGGAGAATGACATCCCTTGACCTGCTGGCCACACTTCTCCCTATGCAGCCCAGGATTCCATTGGCCCTCTTGGCAACAAGGGCACATTGCTGGCTCATGGAGAGCCTGCCATCCACCAGGACTCCCAGATCCCTTTCCTCAGTAGTACTTCCAGAAGATCCACCCCTAACCTATACTGGTGCACTTTACTATGTAGTGGCACAAACAGAATCGATTAGATCCATGTGTTCAAAAGCATCACTTTCTGTACCATTACAATGCTTGAACAGCAAAGATCCAGACAGCAACTAGTACTGCTCAGAAACACTACCCCCAGCACTGCAAAATCTATTAGGAAGACCAAATAAGGGGCTAAGGACACTGCTGACACAACTTCCCAGTTCACCAACTAGTAATTTTCTCTTTGATCCAATAGCTCAGGTCCTCCCTGCAAGCTCCATTATAGCCAACAATCACGCTCTCTAAAGAATACTATTGGGGGATGTTAGCATTTTAAGAAATTAACAAGTGAGGACGGAATTATTTCTGAAAACAGAACTAGACCTGCTGATCATTAGAAAGTTCAGAACCTACATAAAAACTGGACACCAGGAGCTGTGCAGGCTGGAGAGCAGGCGCCGTGTGGCACTAGGATGGATGGGAGCACCTCCCAGCTGGTACCTCCCGGTACTGAGCCCTGCCTCTCCCCTCAACCCTTTTGTGTTCAAACTTACCATCCCCTGTTCATTTTCCTTGTACACATTTGTATGACACATTTTGTAATACAGGATGCTGAAACACAGCCAATGTTTGCACTGTTTTTATTTCTGCCTCTGCAGAACAGGAGCTGATAAGTTACTTTTTGTTTCAGGATTTGTTACTTTTAATTTCACACAGTGCAGATAAAACTAATCTATATGCCATGCAAGGAGCTAGGTCAGATAACAAGAAAAAACCCTCCACTATTACAGTGGCAGCATTATGTAAGTATCCGATGATGCATTTTATTGCCTCAGCTGGTCTCCTGCCAGAGTGCTAATATTCCTGTTTCAGGTGACCTGCGTAAAGGCACCAAAGATTTAGGGACAGACGTTCACAAGAAAGTATCAACTAATCACGGCCGTGGGTTTGCTGTACAAGGTGCATACTTACCCTGTTAGTCAAGGACATTTCTTCCTCAACAGGTAACTGTGATGCAGCTGAGAAACTAGGAGCAGAAAAGGCAATACAGTCTCTTATCGAGAACCTCACACAAATTCAAGGGAAAGAAGGCACAATCACCATGTTCTCAGCTCAGGTTCACTGTATCACACTCAATATCGCAGGGCAGGTCTTCGGATGGTAGACAATAAATTACTACTTCTCACCCACCAAGCCTGGATGTTCTAGCTTTGCCTCAAGAGAATTTTCTAGTTTATCATAAAAGTCTGAAAGTAACATACTACCAGAGGGAGTTTGATATCTAAGCAATCCCATTTCTGCCTTTTAAAAGCCTTCCTACTTTGATTTCCAGACATTTGCACTTACAAGTCATAATCTTAACCTTTTTTAATACTTTTTAAATATTCATGTCTTTTTAGTCACACTATCATCAGAACTCTATGCTCAAATCCAGCAGCAGCAACCACACATTAGCCACACTATACACTCCCACCATTTTTCACAAACAGAAGATTTCCCATTGTTATTGTTTTACAGCTTCTAACAAAGGAGGGTCAGCACTCTTTCAAAACAGATCTCAATCCTTTATTATCAACGGGGCTCTGGCAGTGCTTAAGTTAAGTTGGACAGCAATCTTCTCCACCACAAAGCCAATTCCAGACATGGACAAAGCAGACAAATGGCACTGGACAGCAAACACACAGGAGCATGGAAACAGTCCTGACTGCCTGACCCTGCAGAGCCAGGTTGCTACTGCCATCCATTACTGTGACAAAGAGGTTCAAGTGCAGAGGGCAGCAGCTATGGCTGAAGAGAGCCATGAAGCGAAAGCTGCTACTTAATCCTGCTCTTTCGCCGGCACCAGCAGTTCCAGCCCACTCTTACCTGTCCTTTCCACCTCTCTCTTCATCCCTAGCACAAACCACTGAGCCCTGGCCCACCTCTGGCTTTTCATCCCTGGGAAAGTAAGCAAGATTCCTGAATCACAGCATCAGGACAGCAGGATTCAGGTACTGCCTCTCTTCTCCAGCCTGGTCTCTCAGACCTTTTATTTTTATCCTTTTCCTTTTTTTTCTTGCCCCCTAGCTTATTCTCTTCTAAACAAGTCTACTCCAAAAGTCAAAGTAGCAGTAACACACCACTTGCCTGCCCTACTGTCCATCCTGCTGATCTGTTACATCTCCTTTATGCTGTGTCTCCCTGTTCCAATTGGTCTGGAAGATACTCAGGGCATATAATACTATGGTTTTGTGCACTGCTTCATAACTCATATCACTTCATAACTCCCATAAAAATGCTGCTGCATATATGTGTATATATATTTATTTTACCTTAAATGGAATGAGACAGAGTTGTTTTTAAACCTATGTTCTTAAAAGCAGCAGTTTTGGTTTTCCAGATTACCTTCCTTTCTTTTTCTATTCAGATCAGCCTTTCCCATTTTCCCATAAATATGATCTTACCTTTGAGTTCAAGTAGTAATGATTCATAAGATGTAGGAAGAATAGGCCCCTGGAAGTGAACTTCTCAAGAATGGTATTTCCGACTTCATTAATAGTCTCCTGCTATTCAGGCATTAGCATTTATTTAAGTGTTCTTGTGCTAGAGGTTGCCGGTGGTTGTCAGCTCTTGAGAAGGCTGGCACTGCTGCTATGATAAAGCTGGCTGCATTTTTTGACAAGTTATTGTTATTTCAGGCACTACCATTACAATATGTGAGCTAAAACCAAGCCCAAAGCAGTACTCTAACACTTACTAAATATTCCTTGATGAGGTACATTTCTGTAACGATGTCATTTTGGATGATCTGTGTGTTTCTGTCCTGCCATACATTATTGTATGGGACTGATAATGTCAGCTGAATTCCTCAATGGTGCCTGATCAGGAAAGGGCAAAGGCTGCCAAGGCAGTTTTTGACTGGCAGAGAGCTACGCGAGGGAACCGAGCTCAGAGCACGTACCAATTACTGCGATGGAGCCTTTCACTCTCAGAACACAATGGAACAGGACGAGCTTGACAGACAATTAGGAATCCCGCTCTTCTAATCAATGTAAGAGCTGGGCCAAATCCATCGACAAAATACGCCTGCTATCAACAGCTATATGGAAAAGACCAGTTTCAGATAGATAATCTGTTCCATTCTCAATAAAATAAAATGCTTTACAAATAACCCACAATGACAATTCGGAAATCACTGTGTGCTTCTCCTGCTCGCTGCTCAGGCATAGTCTTTCAGAAATTACCTAGAGTTAGCCTTTTGCTGATCAGAGATAATCCACTTTCAGAGCAATCACATACATAAAGAAATGCTGTATTCTGAAGGAAAAACTGACGGCAACCAGGACAGCACAAAGATTCTTCTATGGCCACTACGTTAGAGAGAAATTTCACTTCTGCAGCCTCTCCGTCAGTGATACTGGGCCTCATACTCCTTTGCAATAGGTAGAGAAAGTCAGAAGTTGCGAGGCAGTCACTTTAATTGTTTTTTATACTTGCATGTTATAATCTCTAGGTGCTTAATGACCCAGAGCATCCAGTCTGGCCATCTCACCTTGCTGCACTGCTTACATCTGGGTAATTTGCTTCTGTTTCCTTAAAGTCATGACTACATGAGAGTCTCTGGTTCCATTTAAATATATAAATAAATAGAACAATCAAAATACTTCTACATATTTGTGACTTCAGGAGAAAAAAAAAAATAAAACGCTTAAACACATGAAATATTAACCAAAATAATCTATCATGGATTTTGGATTTTGGTATTTTGGAGAAGGAGCTGCCAGCATTTCCACACTCTGCTTCTCAAGGTAACCTGCAGAAAAATCAGCCAAGTAATATTAACAGAACCTGATCCAAAGGTTTAAGCAAATTAACCTGCACGATTTAGACTCCATTTTTCAAAGGCTGACAGTGATGAGTGCTGCAAGCACACAACATTACCCTCATCCATGACCAGTTCTTTGACAGTACAGCCATTAAATCAACAGCACTTCACCTTCCCTAAAGCTGCAACCTGCTTTTCTCTGATTAATATTTACATAATTCATTTTGAGGTGATGAAATCCCGATCTAGTCTTCGTTTTACAAGCATGCCTTCCCTTTTCTCACATTTCATAGGAAACGCACATCCACACCTGGTTTTTCATAAGCATTCCACAAGTAGAAATTGTTTCTGTATTTTGTACTTCACAATGTTATGAGTCTACTATAAGACATGCTCTTGACAACAGGAATACAGTCTGTTGCATCATGCTGTTTATATTGCTTTAAGTGCATTTAATCCAGCTAGCTTCTTTGAGCTATTAATGCTTTAAATCTTACATGCGTGAGACATTTCTACTGTGTAATTTCCTCCTGCTTAAATAAAGCCACACACCAGACTTCATTTCATGTTTTCTTTGTTGGGTTGGAAGGTTTACTCATTCTGAATCATTATTTCATTTTTTTTCAGTCTTCATTACATCCCATGCTGAAATACTAGCTGGACTAACACCAATGACCTGCATATACCCGAATATCTCCAAAAGCATTCTTAAGGTAGCTTTAATAAGTATTGTTATATTACATCTAAGGATGAAGAAAAGACATTTCATGGCAGCACTGGTAACTGAACTTTTATTCCTGACTTGCACTCCAGTGCCAAGATGTGCTGAGAAAAAGTATCACAAGCGAAACCAAAGAGCCCTGCTGCACTCAGATTTCTGTAGCATCAAAGCAGTATCCAAAGAACAGTCAGTTTGATCCAATACGTGGACTCAAAGTGACTTAAAACACAGTGAAACTAAAGCAACTCATCCGCTCATTCAGCTCTTCCAGTGAGGGCATGCTGAACTATTTAAGTAGTTTCTTTTTAAAAGGGCATTTTTTAGAAGTGCTTTTACACAGACTTTTGGTCAGCTTTAAAATTACTGATTTTCAGTTGCTGGCAGGAAACAAAAAATCATGGGGACTGTGGAAAAGGTCCTGTGTCCCAGCTTACACTGTACCTCAAGAACTAAGTTAGGGGCATGAAAAGACAGCAATGGCATTTCCATTGGTGGCAAACATCTATTTATAGCATCCTAAATTAGGATACCGGGGATATAATTAGTTAAGTTGCACCTTGAATAAAACTAAGCAAAACCTAACACTGCTGATTGAAAGAAAATTCAAATCAACATTATACTATAAATGTTACCTGAAAGTTCACTAATTTGCTGTTTCTTCTTTTAAATTGGTAAAATCCTTCCAGTCTCCTGCGTCATCCACTTTTTTCAGATCTAGGACACTAATGAAAAAGCACTCAAGCTCCAGAAAAATATGATTTGGCACTTTGTAAATACAATCTGGATTAAATTATCAGTTCAAATCTAGCAGCAACAAATGCAAATCATTATCTGGCATCTGGCACTTCATAGCCTGTGATAGTAAACCCAATAGTTTTACTGTGGTCCTAGATGGAAATGGACCCACAAAGAAAATGCATGACATAAATGGTGATACTTCTTGTCTTCTAATACTCTGGTCCTGCACCTGCACTGAAGCCCACAGAAAAACATGAAATTGCAAAATTCCTTCCCTGAAACAAACAACTCCCATTATGTCTCTTAAAAATAAATAAATGGTAATTTCAGTGAAGAGTTGCAAGTGTCACTGAAAGTGACTGCCTGCCAGAGTTGTTAAAAGCACATGTCAGTATTTCCCCATTTCCCCTCTTTAAGAGCTTTTCATTTGACCTTCATTTATATGTGTGTGCATATATATAAATGTGTATCATGGTTTGTTGTTTTTGTTTTTACCTAGAGTTTATGCAATAAGAATATAGACGTGAACTCACCAGTTATTCATGATGAGTTTCAGCCTGCACTAACTTTCAAAAGAGCTTTCCTATCAGCTAACCTGGGCACAGAAACAAAGCCAGAAGTTTGTAATGCTGCAATCCCAATTCACTTGAGAGGTAGTGAGAAAAAAAAAAAGAAAAAATTCACTAAATAAAAAATAATGCCCTACATCATCGAAAGTGTAAAGAAATTACCTTC
Source organism: Limosa lapponica baueri (assembly GCA_002844005.1). NCBI lineage: Eukaryota > Metazoa > Chordata > Aves > Charadriiformes > Scolopacidae > Limosa > Limosa lapponica. Next base: position 662,641 of record KZ505852.1, read on the forward strand.
ATTCTTCCATTCTCTATCTTGTCTATTTTCAAATAAAGTTTTATTAGAGATACTACTTCCTTTCCAACTATAAATATATGTGGGATACACATATATAGTGATCTGTCACACATACCCCTCCTGTGATTTTTCCTTCCATTTCCAGAAAGAAAAAATAATTTTCTTCTGATATATAGAGCTGGAGATTTATTATGCTAGTCATTCAAAAAGGCAGCAGTATTTTAAACAAGTTCTTTAAAATTCAAAAAAAGTTGATCTGTGATCACCAAAAAGTAGGATCAAGGAGAAAGAGGCATCTGTGACTTTGCTCATTTGTTTGAGTTTATTGTGGTGCTTTTTTAAAGATATAACACAAATTGTCTTTATGCTGTACAACTATGCTTAAAAAAGTAAATAAAAACAATCTTTGGTATTTTTCCAGCTTTCTCTTCCCAAAAGCACTTAAAAAATGTTTAAGCATGGTGTCACAAAACCCCAGTTCAGAAGAAACTAAGCAAGCTTAATACAATTAGCTCTTGCCTTTATACAAAGTAATACCCCATATATTACATTTTTTTATGTAAATAAAGCAGATGTATATGAAGTTGTTCATATACATTTTATATATAAAGTCAGCATATATACATGAACAGAGATTAAGTGAGCATATATATGTGTATGAGCTATGATTCATGCTATGCTCATGTTGCCACCCTCATAAAAGCACTTAAGGGTCACTACTCCATTATTAAGAGCAGCTGAAACAAAAGCTCCCCACATACAGAATTCACCTTAAGGAAGCGCACAGTAAAGGATTTCTGGCCATTGCCCATTCCCTCATTTTGCCACAAACAGTTGCTGCCACAGGGAGAGCAGGTCTACTCGTTCTAAAGTGTAATCCACTTGCCAGACATGAGAAGAGCCAGAAACTCTCTACTAATTGTTTTGGCTAAATGTTTCAAACCGGAATCAGCTTACACAAGCTCACAGGTGCTGAAAGAGCTGGAAGCATTACCTGGCTGCCTCTGAAACAGGTTACTTTCAAGATGAAAGGGGCTTCCATCCAAGTGATGCAAAGCAGTATTTGGCACACTGCACACGTACAAGAGAATCGCCTCTACTGTCATCAAGATATTGAGCTCACTTTTATTAGAACATATGCCATATGTCTGGCTAAGATGCAGCATGCTTCACAAATGCATCTTCTCAGTTCCCCACAGCTAAAAATCCAACTGCCTGCACTCATGACAGCCCAAGGATCGTCACACTGAACTTCCCTTTGATCAAGGCAGGACATAGACACAGGACATAATTGTCCAAACCTCACACTACAAAGCTCCTAAGAGTATCAGAAACACTTCTGTGCAACAACACAGACTCCTCACTAGAAGTCACTTGTCTTTAAATGCCTGTTGAAGACTCTTCTCCTTCATAATCCTTCCTTCCTGATTTTCTAGATATTCCTAAAGTCCTTGCATCCTCCATTGTGCTCCAAGAATACCCAAGATCAATCAGAAAAACTAATTTTTCATAACAAGCACATTTCTCCTGAAACAAGATTGTCCAGTTATGCTACAGCTGTTCCTTTCTTGTTTGTTTGGTTTTGTTTTTATTTAAAAAACAGTATATAGACAATTACAGCTTTATTAGATTTCATTTATTGCTGGAAAAGGTCTGTCAAAAAAATTCCCTACTTAAGGGCAACTCCAATTTCTCCTCATGAAGGAAATAGTCTATAGCAAGCACAGGTTTTTCTAGTAATTTCTAATCATATAATAATTTCATTTAATAAGGTTTATTCAATTTTAACAATAATTAATATATATATTTGGTGTTTCACACATCCCAGACTTTCTATCTCGCCATAAGAAAAAAAACCCCAAACTCTATTAGTTTATTTACCTAAAGGGGATAATGTTCATCAGCATCCCATTTAACAAACTATAGGAAAGCTCCCTTGGCAACTGAAAAAAAGTGTCAGTGTTGCCACTCATTAATCAGCCAGTCCAGCACTCTTCAGACGACTCTCCTAGAAGCCTGTCAAGGGAACGTCATTACAGATTTTAGATATGCCTGCAAATTAAGAATTTTGAAACCATCAGGAGGAAAGATTGCAGAGAAACAGGAAAAACCCTCTTGCAGATCAAGCCTTTGTTAAGAATGGAAGATTCCCACTGAATGGAAGAGGGGAGAAGGGAAGCAACACTGCTGCCCTGTGAAGCAGAAAGGACAGATGAGGAAGTTGGGCGCATATATTGATCTGTCTCATCCTATCTTTACTTAGAAAATTCTTGTACCCAAGACTGTTGTTGATTTTTGATACAAATGTATGTGAGCATTATATCATCCTTTATATTTAGCATCATTTTTACCAATCTTGTACTAAAATTTCTTAGAGCAAAAGTTTAGAATATCACCTTTGATTTACTCCACTAAACAAATAGATAAAACATAGAACTTGGCTTTCTTTTGCCCTCTTAAAAGGTCAGTAAGCCAGTCACTTATATTTTGACAGCCACTTACACACCAAAATCTCAAATTAATGTAGAAACTTCAAGTGTCATCCATCTTGCAGAAAAGCCTTCTACAGGCAGGAACCCGGCCAGATAGACGCTACATCTCTTGGGGGGGGGGGGGGCACGGGGAAGGGGAAGAAAAAAAAAAGAAAGAAAGTCTTAAGAATGAAAGAGCAAAACTCTGTGCCTCTTACAAGTACCTTTTTGTAGCTGGACAGAACAACATTGTCAGGTTTAAAACACTGGCCCAGAGCCTTACAGTCTAGTCTACAGAGGTGTTGATTTTCACTAGCTGAGGTTTTCATTACCAATACTTGTCATTCCACAAACATTAAGACAGGCGCACACACAGACTTTTGGTGGAGTTCTTGGTGATTCACTACCAGATACATACTTTCCACTCAGAAATGTTTGTTGGTGGGGCTCTTGTGACTCACCTCCAATGTGCTTGCATCCTGTCATCATGGTCCCTTGGTGGAGTGTTGGTGATTCATTAATGCATGGCCAAGCAGTGTGCCAGATGACTACATTGTGACTTCTGTTTCCCAAGTGGATTGAAAGTGTTCTTCCACACCAGTTTGTATCTCTAGTAGGTAAGCTCTGAAGACAGAGCTGTTCCACTGCTATTGTCATGAGCCTGGTCCTTCCTACTTTTGCCTTGTCCTACTATTTCTGAGGACCAATGGAACACCTTTCCTTGGTATTTAATCCCTCATTTTCCATATGGTCAGGTAACTACCCAAAGGAACAGTTCAGAAGACTAACAGCACTATGAAGCCACTTCCAGGCAGAATCCCAGCACCAGAACAGAATCTTAGCTATATCATTGCAAAGTTAATGATGCTAACCAGAAGCCCAGTAGTACACATTTTGTGCTCACTAACTATAGACTTATCCCTAGCACAAATTATTCTTATTCATCTACTAGGTAATAACTCTATTGTTAAAGAATAGGAAGGAATCTTAAGGATTTTTATTTTTTTTTTTAAAGAAGAGAAAAAACCACCAAAAAAACCCCCAAAACAACAAATCCAAACACAGCAACTCCCTGGAGTGTTCTGCAAAAACATGTCCTGGAACAAAATCAGCAATAACTCTGAAGAGGCAGAACCACAGGGCATACATAGAGAGTACTTGACAATGTTCAGATCCAGGAAGTGCTGCCCACACATTACCACATACATATTCGCATATATTAAGAATTACGCTGTTTGTAACTAATATTGCTGTTATTATGGAAGATGTTCCTCCCAACCCTAAGATCCAAGACTTGTGATTGTGCACACTTTGACCAACCAAATGAAAAAATAAGAGGTACCAAGAACTCCAGAACAGAAAAGAAAAATAGGTCTGTAGACACAGTTACCAATACAAGCAGGGACTCCAAATTATTAGAAGAGATCACTTTCCCTTCCTCAGTTTCCTGTCATAACAAGTGTTCCCATTGCCCCGTGCTTCCAAAGGGTTTCCATATAGAATAAATATTTTAAATACATAGATATTAGCAATTTAATTCCTTTCAAAAAAATGTTTTTGGTTACGATTATCTGTGATGTAATGTTTATTCTTATCACAGTTGTCAAAGTAAGACTATAGATCAAATCTCCAACACCCTGTTCTACATTCAGCTGTACTTGAGGTTACCACCAGTCATCAGTGCTCTTCTTGTTCCTTCCTCATCTATGCAATGAAAAGAAGCCTAAACATGTAGCACATTCTGTGCTGCTGTCAGGGGTGAAGACTTACAGCCCAGGTGTGGATTTAATAAAAGTCCCCAAAAAATAACTTATGTCATACGACTTTGGTTGTGGCCCTCCTTATGTCCTTTAGGTGAGAAAGTGATGCTATTTAAGTAACACAAGAATACTGTTTCTTTTCCATAATCTCCCAATGGCTCACAGTTTAGATTAGCAATTACTTTTACACACATATAAACGGATTTCTACAGGTCCGAA